>JAPFBL010000325.1:337500-475300 GCA_026182355.1 Hermatobates lingyangjiaoensis | reverse complement strand
TTATAAATTTAATATTAATATATATATAAACATTGTTTTCTATGACTTGGGGGGAAAGGCTTCGCTGGGCAGCAGGTAACTGGGACCGCACGCATAGACCTACAAACGCTACTCTGCTCTTGGTCACCATGTAACGAATCTTATAGTTTTTTATAATATATATTATGTATATATACATTGTTTTCTATGACTTGTCAGGGGAAAGGCTTCGCTGGGCAGCAGGTAACTGGGACCGCACGCATAGACCTACAAACGCTACTCTGCTCTTGGTCACCATGTAACGAATCATATATAGTTTATATATATATATATATATATATATATACATTGTTTTCTATGACTTGTCAGGGGAAAGGCTTCGCTGGGCAGCAGGTAACTGGGACCGCACGCATAGACCTACAAACGCTACTCTGCTCTTGGTCACCATGTAACGAATCATATATAGTTTTATATATATATATATATATTATATATATATATACATTGTTTTCTATGACTTGTCAGGGGAAAGGCTTCGCTGGGCAGCAGGTAACTGGGACCGCACGCATAGACCTACAAACGCTACTCTGCTCTTGGTCACCATGTAACGAATCATATATAGTTTATATGTATATATATATATATATATATAAAAAGATTTCACATAAACACGTGAAACAACAATCAATGATTAAACCACAATAAGAATGGGAAAACAAGACTAAGATCGTTCAACCGTAACAAACGGTCTTCATCAGTTGGGTTTTTGACTCTGACGAAGACCGTTTGTTATGGTTGAAAGATCTTAGTCTTGTTTTCCCATTCTTATTGTGGTTTAATCATATATATATATATATATATATATATATATATATATATATATATATATATATCCTTTTCGACGAACATAAGATCCTAAATCATATATATTATAAACATGACATTATAAAATAATAACATAAATGTAATTTCAAATTAGTAAATTATTTTCAAGCTATATATATATATATATATATTATATATATATATATATATATATATATAAATAAAAAACGAAGGAAACACACAGAAAGACACAGACATAACTCACATTGAAATATCGATGTGAGTTATGTCTGTGTCTTTCTGTGTGTTTCCTTCGTTTTTTATTTTATTGTAAAAAGTCCGCTGGACCGTTTCTTTTAATTGTATATATATATATATATATATATATTTGTAATTTCAATTAAACGTGTTTTATTTAAATTTAGTTATGTTTGGCAGTGGAACTTGAAGTAAATTCAAATTTACATTCACCTACACAAACAATTTTTTTTTATTATTTTGAAATTTGATAAAATTTTAATTTTTTTTTTATTTTGTATATTAAAATTTCGAATGTAACATTGAAAAAATGTAAAACAAATGAACAAAAAGACAAGAATTTTTTGTATTATTTCTTTGCTAATTAAAACGTTAAGATTAAAATTTGTTTTAGTGAAAAATACAAAATTGTTTTTATGTTCAGTAGGTACGAAAGGTTTAGGAAGAATATAAAAAAGGATAGGGGTTCATGAGTTAAGAAATGTTGAGAACTACTGGTGTATATATAGTACGAGTGTAATAGACAAGAGTGTGTGGTTTGTGTTATAAGTTTGACTAGGCGATACGGCTCTAAGGGCATGACACAAAGCCCTTTAAAGACAAAGGGTCTTAAGACAGGACTAGCTACTGGAGTCGAAGGGCGGGAGATACAAACTAGGCCACGGCATTGATACAGCTCTATTGAAATCTTGCATTTCTAATGAGTTATTCTGTCACGAGCAGTTAATCTTCTTGCTTTGTTTCACAACAGAATTAAATCAAGTGCTTTCACTCAGACAAAGTCTATTTGAAGATGATGTAGTCTAGTCCTTGAAAGACAGTAGTTTCAGCAAGCTGTCACGAAAGAAGTGCATGGGTTAGGCGATAGGGTAGCTTAGTGGCTTACATGCTCGCCTCTGGACTGGTAGATTTGAGGTTCAATACCCACAGTGGCCATCGATTGACACGGCAGGTGACAAAATTTTGACCTTCACAACTGTCAGTTCCGAGTCTGTACGTTTATCAGGAACTCGTTAAAGATCCCTACTTTAAATAAACTTGAATTAGGCCAAACTTAGAACTCCTACAGCAGAATGTGTGTTTTCTCTTGGGACTGTCACCACTGCCTGAACAAACCTTGAGTCCAGGGTAGCCCAGTGGCTTACATGTTTGCCTCTGGACTGGCAGATCCGAGGTTCAAAAGCCACTCTGGAAGTCCATTAACATGGAAGGTGAAAACAAAATCTGAGCATGTCGTATATCAGAGAGGATGTTAAGCCGTCAGTCCCAAGTCTGTATGTTTGCCAGGTTCTCGTTAAAGCTCTGTACTCCAAATTCACTTAACTCATCCCAAATTTAGGACTTTCAATGTAGGATCAATCTTCATTGTGTGGCATCACAAAGCACCAATGTTCAGCCTATGTGTGTTCTCTTGTGGGACTCCCACTACAACCTATCCTACTGTTTCTTTCCTTATTCAAATCATGAGGTATTTTTATTTATTACGGACCAAATTCATTTACAGTAAAAGTTTTTATTTTATTTTTTTATCATTAAATAACATCATACTAAACTAATATATAACAATTATGCATAATTCATTAACTGTGCAATCTGTTATAGTATGGTATTTACTCATGTTAGGAAAAGTATTAAATCTCCACACAAAAAAGTTTATTACAAGAAACTAAACAACGCGTTTCGAACACTTGATGTTCTTCTTCAGGTTACAGGACTCTGAATCAGTCCTTGCTTGGTTTCACCTTCCGAACAACCACTCTAGCAGACCAGATGTAACCTGAAGAAGAACATCAAGTGTTCGAAACGCGTTGTTTAGTTTCTTGTAATAAACTTTTTTGTGTGGAGGCTTAATACTTTTTCTAATTATGCATAACAGTAATAATAATGATAATTAAATCAAACAGAACTAAGTCAGTGGCACTTAAAATATAACATAATGTTTGATATCTACAAAGATGGATCATAACTTTTCTTAAATACTTGCTGATAATATTGAAAGGGAAAGGAGGTGGAGAATATTAAATCGGACACAAAGGCGAAGATAGCAAGCTGAATCTGGAGGATAACTCGATTTATTGAAAGCCTCTTAAAGGATTTGGAATAGCCAGAGTGAAGTAAATTTTGATGATAATGTAACGCGGCTTTCAAACAGGCCAGGCAGGCATATTCTCAAATTTGGAAGAAAGAGAGATTTATAAAAAGAATGAAAAATCATTACTTTCTTTAAAACCACATGGATTTTTTTTTAATGACACATATTTTTAAGCAATGGTTATTTAAATTGATGATATGATTGTTAAAAGCTAACTTAGACTTAAAAATCAATCTCAAACCTTTCACCGAGTTAATTCGGGGAAGAAGGGTACTTAAAAATGTATAAGAGTATATTATTGATGATTATAAATGAGAAAGAATATTGAAGGAACACTTGGAAAAAACTAGATTGAGTTTATTAGAAAAGCACCAGTTTAAAAGTTAATTTATTAAATGTTGAAGAAGTTTGCAGTTATAAGAAAAGGGGATTTTGAAATATAGTTTAAGGTTATCAGCAAAGTATCAAAAATTAACAAAAAAAACTGTTGTTGATAGGAACATGGTAGCCGAGTGGCTTAAATGCTTACCTTTGGACTGATAGATCCAGTGTTCTACAGCAAAACATCACTTTTCGCGGATAATGGGGACCGAAGACACCAGCGAAAAGCGAAAATCCGGGAATAATGGACGCGCCTTTATAAAAGCCTCTAAAGCTCAAACAACGACCTTTCCAACAGAGAGAGAATCCTGACCTTACTGAATACTGTACTGTGTTGTAAATAAAAATGAAAAAAAAAGAAAAAAAAAGAAATAATTAATAAAAAAAATTACGTCTTTACCCACTATAAGAGAGAAAGAGAGAGAGAATTATATCCATAATGTATTGTACAGTAAATAATTTCAAGTAAATAAAATAAAATAAATTCGTAACTATCCTTTATTTTAATTTATAGATGAAAAGGCATATTTTTTTATATTTTTATTATTCTCTTGTTACAATTGATTATGTTTTAATATTTTTCATTAATTTTTAGTCTTTATTGAATATTTTTTAATAGCTTTTATCAACCTTTAATTCAATGCTGTAGAATTTATTTTGACCCAGCAAGTCACTGGTTTTTTGATATCTTTCTCGATCGTACAAGAAGAATCCTGTATATTTTCTTCTCTAATACTAACTACTATAATTTTTCATTACCAGTTGTATTTTTTTTATTTTTTACTGCAATTACAGTTGAATATTTTTTTATATTTTTTAATTTTTAATTGTATATTTCAGGACTCGGCGGAATACTGAACCCGCGAAAACTGAACCGCGAACTAGCGAGGCTTTACCGTATACCCACTCTGGGCTTCGATTTATTCACGCAGGAGGAGAATAAATTTGAGAATGTCGTCCGTTGGAGAAGAGGTTGAACTTGTTGCTTTGACTCTAGGTGTATCTAAGCCTTTCGGCAGAAACACAAAAGAAGACTTTAAACCGTTGTCCCCGAGCCTGTAAGAAGTCAGGTACTATAAATACATTGCAGTCAGGCAAATTTTAAGACTCCAAATGTAGAGTGTTGATTGTGTGGCCTCATAAAAGGTCAATGTTCAGCTTATGGATGTTCTTTTGCGATTTTATATTGTTGAAAATAATGGGGTAAAGAGTTAATAACAATTTCTGTGTAAAACAAAAGATATTAAGTGGTCAATATCTGTGGGTACGGTGAATCAACTTGAGCAAAAAAAAAAATTGTATAAGTGGTATAAGTTATTACAAAAAGGAGTTGAGCGATAAATGCAGAAACGCATTCCTGGATACGTATACGATATAGGAGGAATGAAAACAATACTTGCACTACCAGTAGAGGCCCACGGGCGTCTAGTGCCTCCTGCTGGTAAGGTAATAAGTCAATGTATTAGGTCGTTTGGTATTTTTTGATACCCGATTGAGTATGCTGACCTGGCACTGATGCGTGATGTAAGACTTGATGCGTGACATAGTATCGTGCGTCTCACCTCCGTGTGGTCATCTCGGGCAATTTGGAGTGATCCAAAGTGGCTAAAGAACAGCACGTTAAACTAGTCGGCCTGATTTGATTTTGGTGGTTATATGGCTGAGAAGCTTAGGAACACATATCAAATCAAAACAGGTATATGTTATTCCACACGTAATTATTTTTTAAACAGGAAAAAATCACCGAACACGCAAACACGATTCTAACCTTTACGCCTCTCACATAAAACAATATATGCTACACAGTCAATCCTGTGAAGATATGGTAGTGATGAGTGTACCAACACAACAACAAATTTTCAAATTATGGTGTACAGCTAGTGCGGAATTCAAAAATAATCATTACTTTTTTGATCACACGTTATAAATATAAATGACATTTTTGAAGTGACGATTTCAGTTATTCTAGAAATCTTTTCTAAACCTTTACCTGTGAAAAGGTATTTATATCCCTTTAGCACACTATATATATATATTAATATGCCAAATAGAAGACTAAGAATACCGATTTCTTTTATAAAAAAAAGTCCTAAATTCTCATAAATGGTTCATCTGTACATAATATTAGCAAAAGTTGATAGTAGTCCTTTTTTTAAATATATATAATCAATGTGCAAACCACAATTAGAAAAAATGTCTAATATCTTTCAACCGTAACCGTAATCTCAACAACCCTTTCATGGATAATTGTCAAAACCACAATAAAAATAAGAAAAAGTGACTAATATCTTTCAACCGTAACCGTAATCTCAACAACCCTTTCATGGATAATTGTCAAAACCACAATAAAAATAAGAAAAAGTGACTAATATCTTTCAACCGTAACCGTAATCTCAACAACCCTTTCATGGATAATTGTCAAAACCACAATAAAAATAAGAAAAAGTGACTAATATCTTTCAAACGTAACCGTAATCTCAACAACCCTTTCATGGATAATTGTCAAAACCACAATAAAAATAAGAAAAAGTGACTAATATCTTTCAACCGTAACCGTAATCTCAACAACCCTTTCATGGATAATTGTCAAAACCACAATAAAAATAAGAAAAAGTGACTAATATCTTTCAAACGTAACCGTAATCTCAACAACCCTTTCATGGATAATTGTCAAAACCACAATAAAAATAAGAAAAAGTGACTAATATCTTTCAACCGTAACCGTAATCTCAACAACCCTTTCATGGATAATTGTCAAAACCACAATAAAAATAAGAAAAAATGACTAATATCTTTCAACCGTAACCGTAATCTCAACAACCCTTTCATGGACAATTGTCAAAACCACAATAAAAATAAGAAAAAACGACTAATATCTTTCAACCGTAACCGTAATCTCAACATCCCTTTCATGGGTAATTATCACTTTCTTGCACTTTACACCCCTTAAAATACGTCTCTTGCCTCCAAATCCTCTCAATTTCAGACCACATGGTTCTACCATACATGTATGGTTTCACATGAGATTTGAATCTGATGAAGACTGTTTGTTACGGTTGAGAGAACTTAGTTTTTTTTTTCATTTCTTATTTTAGTTTCAACATTGATTGTTATATTATGTATTTATTGTGAAATCCTTTTATTAAACATATATTGTTAAGGAATATTGGATTTGTAGCTGTTTTCTGCATAATTTCTATTATGCAGTAATTATGCATAAAACAGCTACAAATCAAACATAAGGCGTTATATAACTGTCTATAATACTAAACCATTCTTCAATATATCTTTAAATGAGGGACACTACATTATCACAGTTGAGGTAGGTGATAGTTCCATCTCCACTCACCAGTTAGTGGCGGTGTCCATATATTATTTAAAAAGGAAACATTTCTCACCTGTCCAGACTTTTTAAATACATCCTGCGCATGACAACTCATATTTATGACCTGCTTGTTGTATATTGTAGAGTGCCGTCTGAGTCATTATATAGTTGACAACAAGTGGAATTAATTTCCTGTTCATATCCCTAAACATTTCCATCGAATAACTAAATAACTAAACTTTAGTATAACTGAATAGTTAGTATATTTCAATTACTAAACTTTATTTAATAATATTTTGTCACAGCTTTAGAAACAAATCATAATCGTAATCAAGAAATCGTTTCTGAATCATCATAGTCATTAACTGAGTACCGTACCATACTATGTACTACTAGTACCACAGTATATAGTAACACTACCATATAATACTAGAGTATATACCAAAGGTAGGGAAGATGTCAAAACTGTCAAACCTCCTTCAATAGACACCAGTATGTCTGATTTTAAACGACTTCTTTAATCACAAATAGCACAGTTATTAGGCAAAACATCGCATAAAAGGTTCATCAGATTGAAATCAACAGTATAGTATATAAAAAAAAAACTAGTTCAACCAATAAAAATGTAAAGAAGTCTAGTTGTCAAGCGATCTTAGTCTTTCTTTTTCCCATTTCATATTGTCATCATATATATATATATATTATATATATATATATATATATATATATATATTAGTATAAGTGGGCAGCAAATCTTCTTGAAGACAAATGGAATTAAAGTATGCAGCAGCTTCTGCATTGACGACCTTTTTGCTGATGGCCTCGATTTTTCTCACTATCATTCGGTGATGCTGAGGCAACTTCCATATATGCTGGGCCAGAGACATTGAGAAAACCAATATCAAACAACTTTAATGAAACACAAAAACACTGGGTGGAAACAAGCTTTCGACCACACATTGGTCATCTTCAGGTTACACTACTATTTAATTAATGAATGTTAATATAATTAACTGAAAAGTAATCTTTAAAATTAAACATAACAATTTTAACAGATATAAAACAAACGATACAGCGGGTGAGAGGAAAACAAAGAGCAGGTTCCAGCAGGGTTGCAACAACATACAGGTTTGTCCCTCAATTGCTGTCAACCCTACTGGGCTCTAACTCTCTAACAAATTTAAAGCTATTATCGAAAGTAGTGCTACTTGGGATCACATTGAGGTCATAATTTTGAATGTTGAGGTTGGGGTTGACATCTTTGATATAAAGGGCTTCCAGGATAGTTAATCTATCTTTGTCGTTATTATAATGAAGTACCGAAGTTCCATCCACTAACATACCCCTGGTGAGTTTAATCCCATGGGCATCCTCTGCATATATATATTCTAAACAGGAAAACGATCCAAAAAGACAACAAACATTTCACGGTGAATCACAAACACAGAACTAAAGAACAAACACACTTACTGTCTCTAATTTTCGGTTGAACCGTCATCAGGATAGTTGAGATAGGGACACCAAGCGCACTTGTGAAGTGACGGGTGGAGCAACAGAAACCCTGTGGCCATTCATACGTAAGTTGAGCTGCGTAGAGGCCATACCAACGTAGAATGCATCACACTGGGTGCAGTCCAAACGATAAACGCAATTAACCGAGGTGCATGAGGTGTGGGTAGGACAAGGGTAGTTAATCTTGCTAATTGGGGGGGGGGGGGGGGGAATAAAAAAAAGGATTAAGGTTGATGATATGACAGGTTTGTCATCTATTCCGTCCACACTCCACCATTCCCCTCCCAAGCGTAGGGTTCAATGGAGACTGATGGGAGGAAACGCCTCTGAGGTTCGGTGGTTTGCGATATGATAAGGAGGTGGTTTCAGGAAAAATAGATGAGGTAGAAGGAGAAGAGGAGAGCAAAGGGAGAAACTCCTTAAGGGTGGATTCGGTTTCTCCAATGTACAGATAACGTAGAAACGTACAGATAACTTGATATGAATCAGTTCTAGCAATGTACAGACAAAACCTTTCTTTTATATATATAGATAAGCAGTTCTCTAAAAGTACTTGTTATTGTACAATAGAATTGCCGGAGTATCATATTAGGTCGTCGGTGGTATACTATTGTTTGCATTATTTTTGCTGACTTCATTTTATTTTTAAAGTCACGAATGACTAAATTTAGATGACCAACCCCGATCCATAATCTCTAACTAAATAACAAAGCGTGTTGCCACTGATTCATCAGATATCCGTACCACTGTCTGCTAGATTTCTTTTCTAGTTGTATTTTCTTTTTTTATTTTATTGTTACTCCATTATAACAACTATATAACCTCCTCAGATCATAGCCTGAGTTAGTTAGAACCTACTCTTTTTAACTCCTACACTCTTTTTTTTATTGTTTAAACCGATCCTCTAGCAGGTGATAACGTCAGCCGTTTACCGACTTTTTGTTTGATCGTTGATTCTACAGATTCTATATTGAGAGTCCTAAATTTTGCAAAACTCAAGTGTCATAACAGTAGGGATCTTTAACAAGTAACTGACATCGGTAAGGAGCTTATTCAAACCTGAAGATAACCAGAGAATGGTTGAAACATGTCGCAAATACCATCACCAGGTCAACAGTGCAAAAAAAGTTTCCACCTTCAACCAGTCATCCATCAATAGTAATATGAACAATCGGCAGAACAAACAGAAAAGGAAACGTAAACTCAACAAATTTAATTTCTGATTAAAACATTAGTTAAAAAACAAAATTAAATACTGAAAAATAAACATGTAGAAAAACGTAAAAACTTATATGTAAAAAATTATTAAAATAAGAAAACAAAGCAAGAATCAAACAAACAAGTGCAAGAAAAAAAAGGAACATTAAAGTGTGGGCTCCCGCACTTACCCGCCAATAATTATTTATATTACTATAACCATCTTATTAGTATATACAACCATCCATCTTCTTATCTCAACGTAACCCTTAACTCAAATAAACACTTATATACAATGTAATCTTATTACTGCTATCCTTAACTTACCTACCATAATTCATGTCCTTGCCTATCGACCAACACCATTATACCCATAAATACTTATATATGTAATACTTATTGCATAACTCGAACCAATAACCCAAACCACCCAGATAAAGCTACCACCCATAACCAATAACTCAAAGGGGTCTCTATGTGAAGAAGTCGGAGTCGAGTGTTAACATCCTTTAATCAAGAGGGACTGTGCAACCTCTACCCCCATTGACATGAAGACAAAGGCTACATTTCGTAGAAGACAAATGAGAGAATCAAGTAAAATAAAATCAATATCCGTAGCAGACAATAGATAAAAAACAACACCCAACCACCAAAAAAAATTCGAAATAGACCGGGAACAGGAGTTCACTGCAAAGTGAGGCTCATGTTTTCTGCCAATATTCTTATATTTTAGAGGGACTGTGCAACATCTATACCCATTTGCGGAATAACGGAGGCTTCGTAGGGCAGCGGGTAACTGGGTCTTCCCAAGAACCGCAATCATGAACCTACAAACTACTCTCCTATTGGTCACCATTATAACGAATCATATTCCTATCCCCGGACAATTCATAGAAAACAATATATATATATATAAGAGGTAACCATCATAACCTCCCAACTATCTTCTGTTTAAGAATATAATATTGGTTTTAAAAATCAGTTTTCACATTTGTCATAAATATTGTCAACAGAACGCAAATTAGTTGACAAACTAGTTAACTGAATTTATTTGCTTCACAAGTTATACAATGTTGACTGAGGTCCCAATTGTGAAAACTAAATATTTGTCTTTTCTGAAAAATTGGGGGGATGTTTTTCAGGCTTTATTTATATTTCTGGAGTTGTCTTATTTATATTGGGGAAAGTATTATGTCTACACAAAAAAATTTATTATAAAAAACTAAAAACGCATTTCGAACACTTGATGTTCTTCTTCAGGTTACATCTAAACAAATATATGCAAAATATATATATATATATAAAGATTCCACACAAACACGTGAAATAACAATCAATGATGAAACCACAAATGAAATGGGAAAACAAGACTAAGATCTTTCAACCGTAACAAGCGGTCTTCGTCAGAGTCAAAAACCCAACTGAACACTAGATGCAGCGAACATCTGGTGAGGGGTTGAGAAGAGTGGGAGGGAAGAGTGGTATTTTAAAGGGTGAAAGCGCAGGAAAGGACTAATGTCCAGAAAGGGATATTTGAGGAAACAAAGGAGTACATTAAGAAAGAGTAAAAAACTATCCGCTAGCTGTCAACCCTCTTAGAAGAGGCTATTGCCCTCGTAACGAAAGTATCAAGTTTGAAGTGACATTACTAATGGTTATAATATTTGATCTATTAAATTTAATTAGAAACTATTCAATAATATTTCTTAACAACGTTGATTTTTCATAGGTAATAAATTATCTCCTGTCCAATCAATATGACGATTTTCATTGTTTATAGACAAGAATAAGGCACTACTTGTTTCCTGTCTACTTAGGTTGTATTGGTGTTGTTTTACACGTGTCTTTAATGATTTACCAGTTTAACCAATATAAATTTTATGGCAATTTTTGGACGGAATTTTATAAATACCACCGGTCTCCAATTCACTGGGAGAGTTTTTTATTAACATATTGCCCACGTTATTACGATTAGAAAACACTATATTAAAATCAAGTCGTTTGGCTAGTCTAAGAATTAATTAATTAATTAAAAAAAACTGGAACCTGAACAACTGTAATCTGAATATTTTGATATAGTGCAACACAAAATAACAATATTGGGAATTTTAAAAAATATGTCTCCACACAAAAAAGTTGTCATATTAAACTTTTTTTTGTGTGGAGACCTAATTTTTGAAATTGCCCAATATGAGTTGTCAGGTTTGGTTGCAGTACCAGCCCCACAAGGGAACCACTAGGCCGACCATTGGACCTATATGATACCACGTAATGAAGATTGATTCTACAGTGAGAGTCCTATATTTTGCCTAACTCAAGTGTATTTGGAGTAGGGGTCTTTAACAAGAATTTGACATCGTACAGGCTCGGGACCGACGGTTTAACATCCTTCTCCGAGGGACGACGTGCTCAGATTTATTCACCTACGGCGTGAATAAATCGAGGGTCAGGTGGGAATCGAACCGCGGACCTCCTAGTTCAGAGGCTAGTACGTAACCACTGAGCTAACCTCCCCCCCCCCCCCCCCAAATATGAGAAAATACCACACTATAAGAGATTGCACAAGTAATTTGATATCTTTCAATTTATTTCCACTAATTGGTTCAGGGGTCAACATTCGTTTATTTATCTGTTTTTCAATGCCTACATATAGCCTTACACATTTAGTGCTATTATTGGCGTGGAAAGTATGACTTATTTACGATTTTGAAGCCATTTTAGTAATGTCCGAACTACATATCCAGATTTATTATGAATTGGAAGTCTTAAATTTTGCCTGGCTGAAGTACTGATCTCCTACAGGCTCAGGACCAACGGCTTAAACGTCAACATTTTTTAATGTCCTACGTAGATAAATCGAGGGCCAGAGTGAGTATTGAACCCTGATCTACCGGTTCAGAGCAAGCACACAAGATCTACATCAATACTACATTAACATAATGTTCAGTGTAGGCCACTCCAGATTTCTTTTAGTTTATCATTCCTTCGTAAAATAATAGGATAATTTTTAATTTTCTAATAAAGATCAAAATGCATGCAAATATGTTAATTTAATGAGATTAAATTTTAATTGTAAAGTTGGACAGAATGGTGTATTCCACACTGGGAGAAGTTCCCTGATTAAGTCAACACTTTATCTGGTGCTTGGGAGAGAGGTATATAAGTAAAGAAAGTTGCCAAATCAGATTAAGCTTGGGAAAGCGTTGAACAGAAACAGTTCTGCTCTAACTCCGTGCTAACACTCCCGAAAATATATACATTTTTAACGATCCTTTCCCAACTGAACCTTTCAAACACTATATTATAAGTTAAATATCGTAAAACTGAGATATATATATATTGTAGGGTAAAAAGTTAATGAAATAGTCTCCACATATAAAAATATATTAATATAAACGCGTTGAGGGCCAGATCAGCTCAGTTGGTAACGTACTCTCCTCTGAACTGGTAGGTCCAGGGTTCGATACCCACCTGGTTCTCGATTTATTGACATGGGAGGTGAATAAATCATAGTATGTCCTTCCTCGGAGAGGACGTTAAGCCATCGGTCCCCATCATGTACAATGTCAGGTTTACGTTAAAGTACCTACTCTAAATACAATTCAGGTAGGAAAAAAAAGGAAGGTATAGAGTGTACATCTGCTTCATATTCGAAAGCAGGTACATTTCTTTGTAATAAAAAGAAAATAATATGTACCTGCCTTCCAATATGAAACAGATGTACAATCCATACCCCCTATCTACTTCTATCCTATTCCTAGTCAGTTGTACCACTTATACACTCATACACTCATCCTTCGGTATGTATATCTCAAGATTTATTTTTATAAATCAGTAGAAATTTATAAAAAAAAATTAATGAACTTTCAATTACGCCAAAGAGCAATAAAGCTATAAAAACTGAATGTGTATCCTGGACTAATGGTTTACTTGCTATACTTGTCATATTTATTTACATTGACTTGAAATTTTTTTAGTGAACATAATTTTTAAAGATTTAAAGAAATATTTTTAAATAATTTAATACCTTTATATGAAATATAAAAGAATAAAATTCTTACATCTAAAAAATCAAAGTTAATCAAACACATAAATTCTGATGTTTTTCATGGTATGATTGATTCGTCTTACCAAATGCTTTAATCAATGTATATTGTATGTTGATGCGCTCTTATATTTGAACAAAACTTAATATCAGATGTAGGTTTTCTTGTTTTTATGAGTCATATTATCTTTGGGTAATATTGAATTATGAGGAATGGATTTTTTCGTTCTATAGAAGAGCTGCTATGTTGTTAAAAATATCCAGTTTTTCACTATTCTCGTCTAAAAATTTCATATTTATTCTTTTTAAAAATTTCGTTATTCCAGCTAAAATAGTTTTAAATTGAACTGAAACCGGCTTTGAATTTGATTTGATTATGAAAATCTGATTACTGACTGATATATATTCTCTTCCCTGTGTATATTTAACAGAAACTTTTTAAAAGAGTACGTCACGCAGGAAATGCTATCACTCCCTCGAATAATTGAATTTCTTTGATTTTTGACAAAGGGAAAGCAAAGTGACTTTATACAAAGAAAACCAACATGAAATAAAATGCCGAGTATATTAACTTTATAAAAGATAAAATGTAAAACAAAATTAAAAAAAAAAGTATTTTGAAAAATAATAAATACAATTATCCTACGTATATTACAGAGTATAAGAAACTGATTTATTGGCGTGCTTGATGTACGTGGCCCCGCAATTATTCTTATAACAACATTACGAAATGTTCCGTAGATACAAGATATATATAAATACATATATGATTTTGAAGTTTTATTTTATTTTCATTAATTTATAAATATATTAAATTAATGAAAATTTCATTAAATTTTATGTAAACTGTAATTATCAGAGCTTTATTATGATATTTGCAGAAATATGGAGAATATAAATAGAAATATATTAAGCATTTTGATTTGTCTAATTTATTTATATAGTTAAATAATGATATTCATACTTATTGACATTTTTAAATAGTGATAATAATCAATTATAATGAGTTTTAGAGAATAAGATGGAAAGATAAGCCACCACTATATTGGACAAACAGATTGGTATTTAATATAGCGATGTAAAGTACACATTCATGACTTAATTAGAGAAGGAATAATGAAAGAAATATACAATTTTTATAACAACAAAAAAGATAATTTTTTTCAATAAAATGTAAAATAATCTGACTTATGATTGAATATGAAAGCTTTTGCGTAGACAGAAATCATTATGTTGTAAACCAGTCTTTTTTTTTACTTATAGCAAAGTTGAGGGTAGGCCACTCCAGGTTTTTTTAACTTTATTTTGTATCGTTTTCTTTATACTACAGACTAGCTGATTTACCCGGCTTTACCAGGGAAACAATTTAATTCCACTTATTTTAAACCCACAAATCGTTTCAATTAGGAGTCAGTTAGTTGAAGAGGCTTAAACCATATCACATTACATTTCGTTCAATAATGTCAATTTGAAGACTTTACACAGTTTTATATGTTTAATTACAATTATATCAGTAAATAAAATTGTCTCTTTAAGGTTTGAATAAGAATATTTTGATGAAATATTCATCAAATTTATGGAGAAGTATTGTATGAAAAGTGTCAGTTGAGTGTTAAATGTTAAATTTTACCTACATTTTTCATTAGATTATGTTAAAAGTTATTATGTTAAGAATTGTGTTTATAAACACAAATACATACAGTGATTAAGTTTTATATATATGTACATTTTGATTTGAATATTTCTTAATTAATTTTTTATGCTGTATATATTACCTTATAAGTTTTACTGATTTAGACATAGATCTGATCATAAACATCTTCTAGTTAGATATCATCGATTTATAATGACTCATCTTTTTGCTTATATGGAGTAGGGCCGGATACTAATTACTAATCATTTAGTAATAATTACATATTTTAAACAAACAAATTAATCAATCAGAAATAAATAAGCAAGCCTTCAATCCATTAAACTTTAACAATACATTAGCCAAAAGATTTGAAATATGGTTCAAATACTATCTTAAATATTCGTAATACTATCATGCATACTTAAAGTTAATAAGTTATTATTTAAGGCATAACTTTCTTTAACACTTAAAGCAAGTAAAACTAATTAGATTTGAAAAGTTAAAGGTAAACTATTGCTAATAACTAAAGCTTTGTTTAAGTTAATAAGAAACCCATATATAATTACAAGAATTGTCTTTAATATCAATCTGAAAACAATAATAACATTTCTGGTACCTGGTTGTTTCCGGTTGAACAAAGCATGTAGAAATATTATAAGTTGGTTATTCATAAAGAATAACCTACCTGCGGCCGCCATTACCAATTAAAGTCAAAATGTAAACAAACAGGTTATAAAGCAAACCTTATCTATTATGATATTTTTGGGATATTTGTTCCGTAGCACCTGAAACGCAACTCTGATTTTAAAAACAAAATTATATAAACCTTCCCGGGGATATACGTAATAATTTGCCAATTTTTCACCTCGATTGGATGTATGGTTTTTGAATCTATCGAGTACAGACAGACACACATTCATTTTTATATATATAGATGACTTTCTCCAGTCACTAAAATTTATTTGTTAATGCCTGAAGACGAATACAACGTGTTCGAAAAGCGTTTATTATGATATTAAATTTCTATAAGTGGAGTCTATTTCATTAGTTTTTTACCCTGCAATGAGTAAATACCACATAATAACTGATTGCACTACCAAAGAATTCATATATTTCTTAGCCCATTATATCCCACTGTCCTCAATTGAGGACAGCCTATAAAAGCGTATTTACTTTTTAACTGCCTGTATTTTGGATAGTTTAAAAGATCTGCATCATTTACTGACATTATATGTAGTTTGTTATGATCAACATTGATTTAATGTAATGAAAACAGCCTTCAAGAGGTAGGTTATTTCAGTGACAAATATTTTTAAAATGTATAAGGAAATTCAACATTCCATTTTCATCTCTAATTTACTTTATATTGAATTGTAAAACTAAGGACTGAAATATAGTAATCTTTATAATGTAAAAAATAATGTTACATCTATTATGCAACCGTCTGTTCACTCTTCAAGAACACACACACGCACCACACACACACACACACACACACACACACACACACACATATATATATATATATATATATATATATAAAGATTTCACATAAACATGTGAAATAACAATCAATGATCAAACCACAATGTTAAAATGGGAAAACCTATCCTAACCTGACCAGACCTAACCTAATCTAAGCTTACATAACTAAACTTGACACAACCTATCCTAACTTAACCCCCTAACCAAACCTGACCTAACCTAATCTAAACTATCCTAACCTGACAAGACATAACCTAGCCTAAGCTTACCTAACCAAACCTTACCTAACCTAACCAAACCTTACCTAACCTAACCAAACCTTACCTAACCTAACCAAACCTTACCTAACCTAACCTAACCTTTTCTAATCTAACCTAACCTAACTAACTTAACCTAACCTAATAAATGACTTAATTTTAAATGTTCAAGAGAAGGAGACTTAAAGACAAGAGATCAATAATTTCAGCGGTTTTATTTGTAAGAAACTTTCGATTGAATCGAGTAATAAATCAAATTGGATCATAGATAATATAGAAATTACTGACTTATGTGTTATTTGAACTGTGTTAACATTAAATTGCCTAAGTGCTATAAAAGAATTGGTGACTAAAACTTTTTATGATTTATGAATTGTTTTCTAAGCTGATGTTTTAAAAGATGAAGAAGAAGGTTTAGAAGAAAAACGGTCTGATGAAGTAAGAAACGTTGTTTTAGTGTCTGAAAACAGAAGTAGTTGTGAAAGAAATTTAATCTACGAAGAAGAATAATAGGGGGAAAAGCACAATGTAACTTAAAGCTGTGATAAACACTATAAGAAAATTGAATACCAAACATAATTATTCCTAAAAACAAGCTATTTCATTTTGAATAGTTTTTATCTATCATGAATTTCTAAAAAAGTTTGGCAAAATTGATCATTAGAAATAAAAAAAAAAGAACTAAACTTTCACGCTTTCAAATCAACACTTATAGAAGAAAACAGCTTTAGAAAAACAAATAATGCTGATCAGTATCTCACATTAAGAAGAGGATTCTGGAAAATAAAATGAAACTTTTCAAGAATATATATGAATATAAAGGAAATTTTTTACCACTAAAAAGTAGTAAAATAAATTGAAAAAGTTCGTAACTAGTGTTGACTGCTACCTCGTTTTGAAAAGAACTAAATGAAAAATTGGAGTTTTTTTAAAACAAGACAACATAGATAGTACTTTTTTCTCTTTTTTTTTTTATAGTTTAAACCGATCCCCTAGCGGGTGATAACGTCAGCCGTTTACCGACTTTTGTTTGATCGGTGAGTCTACAGATTCCACATTCTAAGACCTACATTTTTGCCTAACTGAAGTGCATTTCGAGTGGCGATCTTTAACGAGTACCTGATATCGTACAGGCTCGGGACCGACAGCTTATCATCCTCTCCGAGGGACAATATACTCAAATTTATTTTTTTCCTGCGAGAATAAATCGATGGTCAGGTGGGGATTGAACCCCGGACTACCAGACTTTGAATTAACCACCGTATGTTAACCACTGAGCTAACCTGGCTCCTAGAAAGTAAATAGAAACTTATATATTCTTTTTTACTGTATTTAGTAGTGATGTCCTAGAAAAGAATGATGGCGGGCGCCCGCAGTGATAGTTTGTTAGAAACAGACATGCTTGATGTAAGCTCTGTTATTAATAACATTATTTATTAATAATACTATTTTTCTTTAATATGAAAGTTTGGTTAGCTTCAAAAATACTACGCCTTTAAGCCAACGTTTCGTCTATATTTGTAGACGTATCCAGGGCTAAATCAATACAGAATTTAATTACAATAACATGAAAAGTAATTATATTACATTATTAAATTAATATACATATTTACCTTGGTATTTTTCTATTGTATGGAAGCAACATAATGTTATGTAGTTGCTAATGTAATTAACATTATAATTAAATAATGTTATATAATTACCTTTCATGTTATAGTAACTAAACTCTGTATTGATATAGCCCTGAAGATGTCTACAAATATAAAGGAAAGGTTAGCTTAAAACGTGTTGTATTATTGAAGATAGACCAAACCTTGATAAAAAAGAAAAATAGTGTTAAATATATGTGTTGGAGATAAGGAAAATATTAAATTTATTAATAATATATAAAATTAAGAATGTAACTTTAATGGGTTTTTTCATTTCGTTTATTTTTCACAAGTAGTTCACTATTTGGTGGTATCTGAGTACATGATTTTGTCATACATTCAGTTCTGTTAATTCCATCTTTAAATTAGCAAGTGCTGAAGAAATGTCTTCTAAATATGGCAGGAAAGTCAACTTTAAACAATTCTCATGTTTTTCAAAAACCTTAAATCATATTAGTTTTGAATAAGAGAAACAAGAAGAGATGTAAATTTCTCAAATGATTCTTTTGGCTGTTCATATTCTGCTGGAACACCCACTCTAATTGAAGATTTGTCTGCTCTGTAGGTGAATTAATCTGAGAACTTGTCCCTCGAAGAGGACATGAAGCCTCTGTTGACTCTTCTTGTACGAGAATCTTAGACTCGTGTCTTAGCCTATCGGCCACATTCACAAAATCAAATCAGGCCTACAAGCCCAACTTGCAACCCCATTAGCCATTTGGAATTCACAAGAAGACGTTAAGCTGTCGGTACCGAGCCTGTACGATGTCAGATACAAGGTTAAAGATCTCTACTCTGAACATCCTTGAGTTAGGTATAGTTTAGGGCAAGCAATGTAGAATTACTATTGTGTGGTATCACAAAAGTACAATATTCGGTCATTGTGTTTTCTCTTGTGGGACTGGCATTATAACCTTACTTAACAAAATGATGAACTACGAAATGAACAAGACGTTATGTTTACTTACTCGATGAAGACAGGCAACTTATGGCCACAGCAGATTAAGTGATAATATAGAATGATTGGAAAAAAAGTTATAATTTCGTTAAATATCACTATATTTACTATATTTATATTAAATATACATCACTATATTTATATTAAATATCACCGACTCCCAGTGTAGAATTACCATTGCATCGTTTTGTCGTGCCACAAAGTACAATATTCGGTCATTGTGTGTTCTCTTGTTGGACTACCCCTCTAACCTTACCTAACCTAACCTATAGTATGATGATCTACGAACTGAACAATACGTAAATGAGGACAGTGAAACTTATGGCTACACACCATTAAGTGATAATATACAATAATTGGAAAATAAGTTATCATTTGGTTAAAGAAATAAAGATGGTAATAACAGAATTATTAAAAAATAATAATAATTCTATATAAATATATCTGATATAGAGTTGATCAGATTAATTTCAAGGTATATGAATTAGCATCTACTAATTCACTAGCATATGAATTAGCATCTACTAATTCACTAGTATATGAATTAGCACCAACTCAACTGCAAACAGAATAAAATTTAGCTAAAAGATAATAAACATATTTCAAAGAAACCATATGAGTTTGAATTTCATATCAAGAATAAATAAAGGATTCAATTATAAAATTACTGGAACAGAAACTAATAAATAAAAGGAGAATTTCTGACATATTCTGTCATTTTGCCTTTATGACTGGATTGTAGCAAAATAAACAGATTTATTGTACCCGAGTACTGGTTTCCCAGAATAGATCGATTGATTAGGGCGTTTTATATTAATTTTGTTTCCCCAAACTGCACCGATTAAGACGAATGACAATAATGTTGTTTGTTTTCTAAAGTCCAAAACTTATAAAGCTTTCACATTTTAGTGCTGTTCTAGGGACGGAAATTGTGACTCATTTATTATTTGGGACCCATTTTAGTAATGAGTGAGCCACATTGATTCTACTTTGAGAATCCTAAAATTTGTTAAACAAGTGTATTTAGAGTAGGGATTTTTAACGAGTATCAGTCATCGTACAGGCGCGGGACCGACAGTTTTTTTCGACTGTTTTTGGGACGTCTGTTTTTCGATTTGTTGTGTTTTGCTCATGGAATGGCCAAAAGGTTGACAGACATGATTACAAATCAAAACAGGTTTAACGACCTCTCCCAGAGGCAACATGCTCAGATTTATTCACCTCCCAAGTGAATAAACCGGGGGTCAGGTGGTGACCGAACCCTGGACCTACCAGTCCAGAGGCGAGTACATTAACAATGAGCTAACTTGACCCCAATAAAGATAACAATAAAACTGCATATTTAACAAAAGAAACAACGACAATTGGCCATAAAGGGATTACATTTTGTTTTTGAGCCATCATTTGAAATAATTACTAAAGTCATTGGGTATTGCAACAGCAGCGCTAATTAAGTCAACAGTAGACTCATTGTCGATAATGATTCACTAATTGACATGTCTGGTGTAAACTGTTTGATATTGGACTGGTTCAATGCAGTGGTGGAGTGGGGAGAGGGCGTGATAACTTGTATCTATCTACACTTGAGTTCAGATTGGCAAACGAAAGAACTCATTTGTATGCTAAACAGACTCCGAACAAGGCATATGAATTAGCATCTACTAATTCACTAGCATATGAAGTAGCACCAATTCAAAACTCAGCTGCAAACTATTTACTTTTTCATTTAATTTTACCAATTAAAAAGAAGATAGCACACAGATAGACACAGGAATAACTGACTTCTATATTTCGACCATCGTCGTCATCAGGAGGCAAAGAGTCCCGCAGGAAGGCAGAGCGGCGACTCATATATATATATATATATATATATATATATATATATATAATAAACTAGAATTTTCAAAAGAACACATATAAAAGAAATCACTGAACTCACTACTATATTTCGATGTCCTCGTCTTCAGGAATAGATGTGAATCGCTCCAAAGGCTGATAACGACTCCGATATATATATATTTTGAACATGAGTGTTTCCACCAACCAAAACATTAAAATCAAACTCTATCCTCTAGTTAAACATGTAAGTGTTCTTCTATTGTATTAAATGAATAAACATGTACATTATTCCTTGTGCAATATGTACGTATGAAATTCCCCAACATGTACAATCATTTTCCGAAAATAAGACATCCTCCGAAAATAAGCCCTGGTTAAAATAATGGGGAAAATAAATTGCTTAAAAAAATGCGGTAGACTTTAGTAGGTAGGTCAAACAGTCGTAATATTTCATAGAATTATTTGGGACAAAATTTTCCAATTAATTCCTTGTTTCCCTGTTCAGTTCGTTTCAAGTAGGCTACTTAGACAAGAAATATTTTTTTTAACGATAGTTATATTGCAAGTTATGAGAGATTTGGAACAATGATTCTACAGGAAATTGTTTAGAGGAAAATCAGAATAGAATTTAAATTTGATAATTTAAGACGATGTTCCAGAATATGACATTACTGTCATTGAAAAATTTAAATGTTTGTATATCAATAAATATTAAACAAAAATATGTAAATCTACTTATTGTACTTGCAGCCCTCCTCCGAAAATAAGCCCTAGCACGTATTTTGGACCTAAAAAAAAGTTAATCAGTGTCTTGTTTTCGAAAAAAGACGGTATACTTATATCAAATTACTAAACTCATTTGTTGTAAGACAGTTATAGTAACTGAATGACTCATTTCTCAATTTTTCTATAGATTGTTAAATTCAATATATTGGTCAGGTTCAGGTTAGGTTGCATTGGGGGGGCAGGTTAGCTCAGTGATTAACATAATCCCTTCTGAACTGATAGATCCGGGGTTTGATACCTACCTGACCCTCGATTTATTCACATGGAAGGTGAATAAATCTGAGTACGTCGTTCGTCCAACAGGACGTTAAACCGTCGGTTTCGAGAATGTGTGATGTCAGGTACTCGTTAAAGATCGCTGCTCTAAATACATTTAAGTTAGGTAAAATTTAGGACAAGCAATACAGAAACAGTAGTAATATGGCTAGCCCATTACTAAAATGGGTATCAAATAATAAATGAGCCACAATTACAGCTCATAGTACAGAACTAAAAGATGAAAGCCTTGTATGTGTGGGCGTTGGAAAACAAAGCAAACAAACAACAGGGTTATGTTGTAGTGGCTGTCTCACAACACAATACACATAGGCTAAAAAATCTCCATTTGTGATATCATACAATGAACATTCTTAAATTTTGTCCGAGTGTATTTAGAGGAGGGATCTTTAACGAGCGCCTGAAATCGTACAGGCTCTGGACAAACATCCTCTCCGAAGAGGAATGGCGTATCAGATTTATTTACCTCATATGTGAATAAATTCAGAGCCACTATGGGTATTGAACCCTGGATCTACCAGCCTAAAGGCGAGCACGTTAAAACTGGGTTACTTTGGCCCCATAATTACACATATATATAATCAGTACTTCAAGAACCTTTAAAAGAATGACACAGCCTCTCTAACAAAGATATCGAACAGAGTAGCCAAGGGGAAAAAGTCATTTTATATCAGAAAAAGCATTCAAGCAAAATCGGGATGACTTTTAAGCAGTACTTGAAGAGCCTTTCAAAGGAAGACCAAAGTTTTTGACCAAGAGTTGATTATAGTTTTGACCTATTGTTTTCTATAGGTCAGAATTGAATAACAATGAACCTGATAACCTTGATGAAGAATGTGTCCAAAAACAGACTCCTAAAGAGCTTGTTGAGCTACATTCTGATGAGCACGAATAAATAGTGAGGAAGAACTTGTTGGTCAAGACCGAGTTGAATTCATACCGTATTTTTGTGAAAATAAGACATCAACCGAAAATAAGTCCTAGCGTGATTCTTGGAACGTTTTGGACTATAAGCGCTCCTCTGAAAATAGGCCATAGTTAAGATAGTATGAAAAATATAATTCGTTAAAAAATAATTTCTGTTGAATGTAGTAGGTATCTCTAACTGTCGTAATATTTCAGAGAATTCTTTGGAAAAAATATTCCAAGAAATTCTTTGTTTACTTCTAAAGTTTGTTTCAAGTAGGCTACTTAGACAAGAAGTATTAATTTAACCACAGCTGTCTTGCAAGATATGAGAGATTCAGACTAATGATTCTATAGGAAATAGATTTGAGGGAAAATCAGAACGGAATTCAAAATTTTGATAATTTATGACGCTTTTTCAGAAGATGACATAACTGTAATCGAATAAATTTAAATTTCTGTATAATAATAAATATTAAACAAAAATATGTAAATCGACTTAATGTACTTGAAGCCCTCCCTCGAGAATAAGCATTGCACTTTAGCTAGATTTTGACCTACAGATAAAGTAAGACAGTGTCTTATTTTCGGAAAAAGACGATATTGTAACAAAAGAAAACCCCCAGTTCAATAAATCAGACGTTTAGAGACAGATGAAAAGAGTGGTCCAATACTATTAAAACACTTACTTAATTTGCAAACATATTTAATAATAGTAAAATGCAATTTTTGATAAATTTAAAATCATAATAAAAGAATTTCTTCTAGCGGTTAAACAAGCAATCAAAATAAAGAAAAAGAGTCACTAAAAAATGCAAATCGCTTGACTGTAAGCTCTTGTTGATTTTTATTGCTTGGAGAAAACCGTATTATTCTCCTTCTTTTCAATAGAAAGTCATGTATTTATAAAATTACAAACGTGTTATTAATTTACATTCTTTTGTAAGCTACTTTTTAATATTAATCTCTTTATTTGACACAATAATAGTCGTAATAATGTTAAAAGACCACCAGGTTATTACTTTTCTTAGAAATACCTGTGTAGAAAAAAATTTCTTTAAAAAACAATAAGAATTACTGGAGAAGTTGATTTCAAGAAGAAGAGTCCACGAAGCCTGTTTGTTTGTCAGTGTTAAGATTAGCTAGCGTCGACTTCAATGTGAGAAGGACTCGGGTAGCTCAGCGGCTTGCGCGCTCGCCTCAGGACTGGTACATCCGGAGTTCGATACCCACTTGGGGGGTCATCGATTTATTCAGGCGATAGGCTTAAAATACACAAGCACGTCATCTCACGGAGAAGGACGTTAAACCGTCGGTCCCGAGCCTTTATAGTGTCAGGTAATTATTAAAGATCCCTACTCTAAATCTACTTGAGTTAGGTAAGATTAACGACTGCTAATGTACATTGTGTCTACTCCAAACAACCAAACACAGTACATCAATGAAACATGGTACTGAAGTAGGTATGAAACAAATTAAGTGATATTAATACTAATGATATTATATTAACAAACAAAAAAATGAATTCGAAGCCCTGAAGACGACCAAAATATTAGTCGAAACGCTGGCATAAAGGAGTTTATAAATATGACCAAATCTTCAAAACAGAAATTTGACATATATATATAGTTTTTCGATTAAAATACGATCACATAGAGAAATTAAAAACATTCTCTGCACCAGTGTGCTTGGTTTCCCTTTCTTATCTCTCCTGCAGACGGTTCAAACAGAAAATTAGAGACTGTTAGTGTTTATTTTTAATTTATTTATGTTTCTTTATTTACACCGAAATCTATATATATATAACTGAAAAAAAACCGACACATAAAGAACGAAAACACTAACTGGATCAATATTTTGAACCGACGTTTCTCATCAGGAAGAGGGTAGAAGCGGTCTTCGCCAGAGTCAAATTTCAACTCACTCTGACAACGACCGCTTGTTTCTGTTGAAAGACTTATTTTTGAAGTTTTCTAAAATCCATTGAAGTTGATATAAAATGATTCAAAATACAGAGGCATTTAAGTACTGGCACTTGTAGAATACATACAATAAAGACAGTAATGTGAAAATAACGTAAAAGAGATATAGAAATTGTACAAAAAAAAAAAAAAAAGAAGCCATAAAAGCCTATGTCATATGGACTGTGATCAATAAATATTTGTTATGGAATGAAGGCTTTTATGAAACAAGCGATATATTAATCCCCCTTGTGCTGTGCTTTACCGCAACAAGCAGTGACCACTGGAATCCAGCCAATACCATCTGTTCACCTTCAATATATATCAGTCTATATTTCCAGTATTAGTAGGAGCTCTTCCTTCAGACGGAGCACCAGCAATCATTTTATTGCCATTTCTATGACTTTAATCTCAGTTGGGGGTTTTTTTTATAACTCTTTATAAATGTTTAAACTAATTTTTCTAATTTTTTTTTTACTTCGAAACGCACATATGAAATAACCAAAGCTTTGGGGGGGGGGGGGGGGGGCATCACTGATTTTAATATAAGATGTAAATATACGTCGAAACACAGAGATAAAGCAGTTTATTTAAACTTAACCAAACCGTCAAAACACAAATTCAATGAATATATATATACGTACATGTCTAAGATATTTCAACCGTAACAAGGTTACATTTTTAATAATAACAATAGTATAATATATATATATATATATATATAAATGAAAAAAGACAACAAATAGAAGAAGCGAGAAAACTTACTGGGTCGATATTTCGAACTGAAGTTCGTCGTCAGGGAGAAGAAGGGAAGAAGAAGGGAAGAGGAAGAGGCACGTGCGTCCGCTCGCGCTGGCAGAGTATATATATATATATACTTAAAACAAACTGTGACGCATAGACAGAAACATAACAAAGACTCACTTCTCAATATTTCGACCGAAATGGCGGTCGAATATTGAAATGTGAGTCTTTGTTATGTTTCTGTCTATGTGTCACAGTTTATTTTAAGTGTAATCTGTCCTGCCGGACCGTTTCCCTTTATCATAGGATATATATATATATACATATATTGGTATATTTTGGTAGCAGTCCTTCAGATATGCATGCTTTGTTGAACACAACAGAGTAGTTCTTGTGTATAAATTTCTTCTCAAGAACTTCGACTTGCCTAAAAACAGCTTTTTCGTTGTTAGAACAACGGTTGAGATGGTCAGCGATTGTAGTCGATGTGTCGCTTTTTCCACATTTCATATGGTGGTTTGATCATTGATTGTTATTTCACGTGTTTATGTAAAATCGTTATATATACATTGGTACACTTTGGGAGCAGACCTTCTTTGAAACATATATCATTAAAACAAATCTTCGGTGAGTTGATTGATAGAGTGATAGATTGATTGAGTGAGTTGATAAGATAGAGGAATAATAAAGAAAAACTGGAGAAGGTATGTAAGAAACATACTTGACTTAATGTTGGCAAGTTATTTAATGATATATATATATATATATATATATATATATATATATATATATATATATATATGTATTAAATTAAAGTTAAGACTAGAAAACACTAAAAAGAGGCTATCACAATTCTCAATCATTTCAAGTTTCTTACTGTCTTCAGGAGAGAAGAAAAGAAATATATATATAATATGTGGGATTAAGTTTTCTGCCTACTTTTTCTTGATCAATATTTTTGATACCTTTTCGAAATCTCTTATTAGTCCTTTAAATTCTCTAGGAACTAGGTATATTAACTCACCATTTGATGTTTGTACATTTTTTAAACGCATTTATTATTTCTGATGTTTTCTTCTTCTTTGACCATTTACAGGGTGATGTTTTTATAATACATATCCAAAAGATCTTCAAACCTAATGAACAGTTCTATCTAATACTTAAATATAACACTCAAAGTACATGATTAAATACAAAGTAAACATCTGTAACAAATCAATAGGTGATTCTACAACTTCCTCTGTCCTGATTAATTTTTCAGCCAAAAACGTCGAAAAAAATATACACATTTAAAAAATGGGCAGCATATCAGATGGTGAGTTAATATATCTAGTTACTAGAAAATTTAAAGGACTAATAAGAGATTTCGAAAAGGTATCCAAAATATTGATCAAGAAAAAAGTAGGCAGAAAATTTAATCTGACATTTATAAACAAAGTACTGTTCCCAATATATATATATTTTCGTTGGAAATACGATCCAAAACGGACAAATATAGTTTAATATAGACAAAGAAACATAGAGAAATCAAAAGAACACACTTACAGTCTCTAATTTTCGGTTTGAACCGTCTTCAGGAGTGATAAGAGAGGGAAACCAAGCGCACTGGTTCAGAGACGGTTGGGTCTCCAACCGTCTCTGAACCAGTGCGCTTGGTTTCCCTTTCTGTGTTTCTTTCCTATGTGTTAAGTTAAAGTTATATATATATATATATATATATATAATAATAAATTTTATTTTTATTTTATTTAAAAAAGTCCGCTGGACCGTTTCTTTTAAATTATATATATATATATATATATATATTATATATATATATATATAATATATATATATATATATATAACATTCCCAAATCTCTCACAATCAAACACTCTACAAAATAAAAAAAAAGTAAACAAAATTTTTAGAGGCTTTAAAACATGTAAATCAATAAAAATATAAAAATATTTTTTTATGATAATTCTTTACTCATTGGAAAAAATAAATATTTGATACAAATATTAAAAGAGAATGTTGGAATGACGAGGGTATAGGTCTCTTCTTGTCTGAGAGTTATCATTAAAGCTGTATATATAATAATCTGATCCGGAGTGCAGCAGTGGTGCTTAGTTTTGTTTTGAAGCCCTCAATGAGATGAATTCTATCAGAAGAAACCTAAGCAGTATTGGTTAAGGGATATAAAAAGAAAAGAAAAGAGCTGAAGAAAATAAAAAGTCGGTATATCTTATTCAGAGCAGTCTTTCTGGTTATCTGACATTTGCTTTTAAAACAAAAGTACTTCCTTTTTTTTTCTTCTTCGTCTTTTTTTTTGTAACGAAATTCATATTTTATTCTCTATAGCGGTGTTTCATTAATGAGATTCCTCAACCCCACCACTACTAAATGAGGAAGTAGTGACTCTCAGCTGCAGCTGAAAAATGCTTGATCTGATAGAACAGCTTCTGTTTTTTAATTTACAATAATGATAACTGTGCCACGTTAACTGAGTCACGATACCTTAGTCATAATACCATAGCCACGATAAATGAGTGACGATACCTGATGTGCGATACCTTATTTATAATACCTGAGTCACGACTTATTGACGAGACTTGAGGTGCGATAACTTAGTTACGATTCTTGAACTGTGATAGCTGAGTCATAATGTCTGTGTCATGATACCTTAGCTACGGGACCTTAGTCACGATACTATTGTCACAATACCTGAGTTACGATATCATAGTCACGATACTTGTGGTGCGATAACTTACTCACGAGGACCTTAGTTACGATACCATCGTCACAATATCTGAGTCACGATATCATAGTCACAATACATTAGTCACGATACCTGAGGTGCAATACCTTATTTATGATACCTGAGCTGCTTTACCTGAGTCACGGTACGTGAGTCGTGATGCATTAGCCACGGTATCTTGCCCACGATACCTGAGCCATGATGCCTCAGTCAAGATATCTGTGTTACGACACCTTAGTCATTATACATGAGTCACAATACCTGAGGTGCAATACCCTAATCTTGATACCTTAGCTACGATATCTTAGTCACTGCGCCTGAGTCGTGATACCTTAGCCACGATATTTTCCTCACACATACCTAAGCCGCGATACCTGGGTCACGATACCTGAGGTGCGATACCCTAGTCATGATTCTTGAGCTGCGATACCTTATTCATGATACCTGAGTCGCTGAGGTGTCGTGGGTAAGATATCATGGCTAATGCATCACGACTCACGTACTGTGACTCAGGTAAAAGCAGCTCAGGTATCGTGACTTAGATATCATAAATAAGGTATCGCACCTCAGGTATCGCGAATCATGTATTGTGACTCAATCCCGTAGCTAAGGTATCACGACTCAGGTATTGCAGTTCTAGTATCGTGAGTAAGTTATCGCACCACAAGTATCGTGACTATGATATCGTAACTCAGGTATTGTGACAATGGTATCGTGGTCAAGGTCCCGTAGCTAAGGTATCACGACTCAGACATCGTGACTCAGGTATCGCAGTTCAAGTATAGTGACTAAGTATCGCACCTCAAGTATCGTCAATTTTTTGATAGTCCCCAACATGTTATAAATTCCTTAAAATTTCGAAATTAAATGTTGTCATGCTGACTGCACATTACCTATAGTAAACTCAAAATGTAATAACGAAATAGAACTGTAAAATATGAGAACAATGATCACTATAGTAATGATACAATTATTTAGATTATTATTGTTAAACTGGTTAAGTACTAATATTGAATATAAAGATAAATTATTCGTAACAGCGTACTTACAGCCCAAACTGTTTTTTTTAAAAGAAAAATCTATTTAGGGGAATAACTTTTAAATTATTAAGCTGATTTAGGACAACCACTTGATGGCTGCCACTTAAATGAAGATAATGACACCATTTAGAATGACAAAGCGTTTGTCGACAGTCCAACCAAATCTAACTAAATTATTAAAATTTGACTGCATTTCGTAATAAATTGTCTAAAACATTTTTATTAAAGACCTAATGGATATTAGTCTTTAGTTAATATCATATAAAGAAATGTATTCTAAAAAATTATGCATTAAGTATATAATTTAATGATATATTACAAAAAATGTGGCAATTAATAATTTTAATAGCAACTGTAGCTTTTCTTACATTAAAATCAGTTATTACTGTCGAGATATGCTGTGTCATAGAAACTATTTTTGCATACAAGGGAGGACGTAAGATTAGCCCCCACCACCATTATATAAGGGTGACCATTATAATGCGTTAACCTCCAGAACTTCAGAAAGTCCTAAAAATATTTATTTTTGCGGAATTGCAATCGAGTACCTAATATTAGACTGCTGTTATTAGTCCCAGACTTTCATCTTATGACAGTATTTACTCCTATACATATACATCGTCATCAAAGAAAACCAAAAATTTTTTAAAAATAAACATTAATTTAAATCATGAAAAAAAATTGTTAAATTATCTACTACAATAAAGTTAAAATTATTAAATTATAATATTATATGCTTAAAATGTAAAACAATTACGGCCTTAAAAACTATTTGTTTTACATTTTTAGATTTTTGTTAACTTTTTTTGATTTCTTTTTTTAATTTCTATTTTTGCACCCTCAAAATGCCACCCCCTGGCATGTATCGCCCAGGGTGTACCATACCACCCCCTTCCTTGCTACATCACTGGAGATATGGTCATTTTAGCCTTGACAACAAGCTGTTTATTTAAAAATTAACTTTATAATGTGTATGTCATCGAATGAGAACCTGGCACATTTAATTTAGAAAACCTGATTGTATATAATAATTAGTATCTAATGCTTTGTATATAAATAAATATATATATTTCCTAAAATTACAAACTGAAAATAGAAAAAAAAGACTAAACGTCACGACCATTTCGGCTACACCACGAATTCACGAGAGGATAAGTAGAAACACAAATGATTAAGTACACATGAAACAAACTTGTGTTTCTACTTATCCTCTCATGAAGACCGCATGTAACCGAAATGGTCAAAAATTGTGACGATATATATATATATAATATATATATATATATATATTATATATATTGTTATGGAGGACTAGGTCAAATATTTGACCTAGCCCTCAATAATAAAACATACAATAGAATAGAAGAGGTCAAGAACAATTTTTGGAAATTATATATGTATATATATATATATAAATGATCAAACCACAATATTGTGGTTTGATCATTGCTTGTTATTTCACGTGTTTATGTGAAATCTTTATATATATATATATATACGATGATTAAACTACAATAAGAATGGGAAAACAAGACTAAGATCTTTCAACCGTAACAAGTGGTCTTCGTCAGAGTCAAAAACCCAACTGAACACTAGATGCAGAAAACATCTGGTGAGGAGTTGAGAAGAGTGGTTTTTTTAAAAGGGTGAAAGCGCAGGAAAGGACTAATGTCCAGAAAGGGATGTTTGGGGAAACAAAGGAGTACATTGTACATTGTACATTGTACCCTTTGTTTCCCCAAACATCCCTTTCTGGACATTAGTCATTTCCTGTGCTTTCACCCTTTTAAAAAAACCACTCTTCCCTCCCACTCTTCTCAACTCCTCACCAGATGTTTTCTGCATCTAGTGTTCAGTTGGGTTTTTGACTCTGACGAAGACCGCTTGTTACGGTTGAAAGATCTTAGTCTTGTTTTCCCATTCTTATTGTGGTTTAATCATTGATTGTTGTTTCACGTGTTTATGTGAAATCTTTATATATATATATATACAAAACTAAAGTTTACCGGAACTCGGTCAGTTCTGACCGAGTCCCGATAAACTTTAGTTTTGTTTCTATTCCACGGTTGATACAATATATATATATATATATATATTCAATAAATAATATATATAATATATATTTAATAATATATATATATATATATATATATATATATATATATATATATATATAAGAGAGAGAGAGAGAGAGAGATACAGTAAATAGAATAACAGACTTGTTCTAATTTTCGGTTTAACCGTTATCAGAAGAGAAGAGATAGAAGCACCAAGCCCACTTACGAAGGGATGGTTGGTTCGCAAGTGAGCTTAGTATTCCTATCTCTTCTCTCCTGATGATTTTTAAACCGAAAATTAGAGACTCTAAGTCTGTTTTTCTATTTACTCTGTACCTATAGTTTGCTTTAAAACGTTTGTTGTCCTTTGCAGATTGTTTTTTGATTATATATAAATGCATATATATATATATATATATATATATATATAATTAAAATAAGCAGTGACACATAAACAGAAACACAACAAAGACTCACTTTTCAATATTTCGACCGTAATGGCGGTCGTCCTCAGGAGAAGAAGTGAATTGACGGAGGGACGACAGTCAACTGAAGAACTCACAGGGTGAGGGCTAAAGCAGTGCTGCCGCAAAGGAGACAAATAAAAAAGGAACTAGGAAGTCGAGAGCAAAAATAAAAAAAAAAAATGTTTTTGAAAGGTAGAAAAAGGTTAAGAAAAGAAAAAATAAAGAAAATATATAGAACAATTAAAAATAAAAAAATATTAAAAAAAATAAATAAATAAAAAATAAAATTTAAAAAATAAATAAATAAAAAACTAACGATTTAAATTCAAGCCAGGTTTCGAGCGTGCCCCCAGGAGCCAAATGTGGGCTTCCTCAGAAGCTTTTAAAGTAACTTGTCTGTTATCACTGGGGACTTGTTTAAGAACTTGGACTGTGAAACAATCATTGAAACTGAGATGGTGGGAATTAGCGTGAGTGGTGACAGGGAGACTGCTGCGTTTACCAACCGAAAGCCTGTGATTATTCATCCGAAGGTTCAGCATCGTAGATGCTAAACCAACGTAAAAAGCATCACATTGGGTGCATTTCAAGAGGTAAACGCAGTCAGTGGAGATACAGGAGGAAGGACTGTGAATAGGGTAAGAATTAAGATTAGTTAGAGACTCAAATGAAGACCCAGAATCAACAATGGGACAGGTAAGACATCTCCGACGTCCACAACGTTGTAGGCCACCACTGCTTTGGGGATTCTGAATAAGTTTGCCGGCCCGGTGGGAAAAAATATTTGAGAGATTGGGGGCTCTTCTAAAGGAAATGCGGGGCAACTGGTTAAAAACTGAAACGGTAGAGGGGGAAGAGGAAAGGATAGGGTAAAGTTCTTTAATAAATTTTCTTAATTTATGGACACCAGGGAAATAATTTGTAAGAAGCGAAGCAGTAGTAGTGGGTTCTCTTCTGTTATTAGTGGAAAAGTTGACATTAGCAGGGATGATTCGGCTATTGATTAAATTGGGGGGATAACCACGCTGAGTGAATTTGCATTTAAGTTTTTGAAGATTAGTTTCCCGATCTTGGATATTATTACAGAGGCGATGAAGACGGATTGAAAGAGACCGCGGGATAGATTTTTTAATATGAGGAGGATGACAACTTTTGTAATGGAGGTAGTTTTGTGCGTTGGTGGGCTTAACGTGAACAGACGTCGTGAAGGTCCCACTGTTAAGAGTGATGTCAACATCTAAGAAAATTATGTTGTAGGGGGAGGAATGGTGTGTGAAAGAGATAGAGGTGGAGAAAGCTTCGAAGGAAGTGATGAAAGAATCCAAAAGATAAATTATTAAGCTTCTTACAAATTATTTCCCTGGTGTCCATAAATTAAGAAAATTTATTAAAGAACTTTACCCTATCCTTTCCTCTTCCCCCTCTACCGTTTCAGTTTTTAACCAGTTGCCCCGCATTTCCTTTAGAAGAGCCCCCAATCTCTCAAATATTTTTTCCCACCGGGCCGGCAAACTTATTCAGAATCCCCAAAGCAGTGGTGGCCTACAACGTTGTGGACGTCGGAGATGTCTTTACCTGTCCCATTGTTGATTCTGGGTCTTCATTTGAGTCTCTAACTAATCTTAATTCTTACCCTATTCACAGTCCTTCCTCCTGTATCTCCACTGACTGCGTTTACCTCTTGAAATGCACCCAATGTGATGCTTTTTACGTTGGTTTAGCATCTACGATGCTGAACCTTCGGATGAATAATCACAGGCTTTCGGTTGGTAAACGCAGCAGTCTCCCTGTCACCACTCACGCTAATTCCCACCATCTCAGTTTCAATGATTGTTTCACAGTCCAAGTTCTTAAACAAGTCCCCAGTGATAACAGACAAGTTACTTTAAAAGCTTCTGAGGAAGCCCACATTTGGCTCCTGGGGGCACGCTCGAAACCTGGCTTGAATTTAAATCGTTAGTTTTTTATTTATTTATTTTTTAAATTTTATTTTTTATTTATTTATTTATTTATTTTTTTTAATATTTTTTTATTTTTAATTGTTCTATATATTTTCTTTATTTTTTCTTTTCTTAACCTTTTTCTACCTTTCAAAAACATTTTTTTTTTTTTTTTTTGCTCTCGACTTCCTAGTTCCTTTTTTATTTGTCTCCTTTGCGGCAGCACTGCTTTAGCCCTCACCCTGTGAGTTCTTCAGTTGACTGTCGTCCCTCCGTCAATTCACTTCTTCTCCTGAGGACGACCGCCATTACGGTCGAAATATTGAAAAGTGAGTCTTTGTTGTGTTTCTGTTTATGTGTCACTGCTTATTTTAATTGTTATTTGTCCTGCCGGACCGTTTTTCGTTTATCATGGTATATATATATATATATTTACAACAGATTCAATAATATATCTACCGTTTGATAGAATAGGTAACATAAACCCAATATTATATACAACAGATTTAATAATATATAGACCGTTTGATAGAATAGGTTTGTAGAACCTAGAAAATTTGACCGAATCCCGATTAGATAACACACCTATATATATATTTATAAAGTTGAAGCGAAGTAACACAAAGAATAAAGAAGCTGTCTTCAAAGCGCTACTGTTGTTGGGGTGGGACCTAACCTGTAGGGGTTGAAGGCTGACTATCTATATTACTTCTCAGTAGTGAGTCACCTTCGGTTAATGTTACCTGAAAGAGAATCCTACACGTTCGAAATGTATTAAATATTGATAACTGTATTAGTATTATTCTTAAAATGAATTCGTTTCATATAATAACTGCTTGCGCAACTTTTGAAATACTGTCAAAATAAAAAAGTTTTAAATATATATTTTTTTTATAGGAAAGATAAACATCTAATGATAGATAAAGTAGATTTTTTTTTCTTGAATTATTGATGATAGGCTAATGGGTGAAAAAGAAAGTAGGATGTAATTTGACACTGACAATTAAAGAAGGCCATATATGAAAGTCGAGTCAGGTGCGACAAATGGTAATGCATTGAAAAAAAAGGGGGTTGCGAGGGAGGAGGTGGTAGAAAGGGTAGTGGATCTCCTGTTTGTTTAGAGCTATATAGAAGAGCGGTGCCAGCCTGTATAGCCGGCCAGCAGGTAATGCACCCCAATCATTTATAATTGTCCCACCCCCACCCCCTTCTAAATAAGCTGCCTATTAATTTCAATCCCCCTCTTTTAGACTTGGGGGCCACCACACCCCACACAGATAATAGTGGAACTTCCTTTCTGTTTGTTCCACCACCTTAAATATCAACTTGGGTTGCGGTGGCGGGGATGGGGCTGTGCGGAGGAGAGAGGAGGAGGTTAATGCAGTAATTGGGTCAAACCAACTAGATGGTAATCTAACCGACTTTATCATCATTTAGTCTTACTTCAAAGTTTATCTGAAGCCATGTCAATTTATTATTATACATTTATGTTATAAATTCTATGCAGTTCATTTTAGTGTAAAACTTTTTGCCTGAAAGCCTGTACAATGACTGACAAATAAATAACAATACATCATATCAAACCCATAAAATAACACAAAGTATGTAATTGTTGATTCTTTTCCTTGTAATCTGTTTCTTTATTATTATTATTATTATTATTATATATATATAGTATGTTTTATTATTGAGGGCTAGGTCAAATAAAAGAAAATAAACTCCTTCCTAAGCCAACGTTTCGTTGTATTTGTACATCATCTTCAAGGCTAAAATTAGAGTAAGAACTTATTTTAGCTCTGAAGATGATGTACAAATACATCGAAACGTATGTTTCCTTCCTAGGCTTCCGTGGCCTAGGAAGGAGTTTGTTTTCTTTTATATTACCTAGCCCTCAATAATAAAACAAACAATAGAATAGAAGAGGTCAAGAACAATTTATGGAGATTATATATATATATAAATAATATATATATATATATATAAATATATATATATATATATATAAATATATATATTCATAATATATTATACACATTATATATAATAAAAAGATTTCACATAAACACGTGAAACAACAATCAATGATCAAACCACAATAAGAATGGGAAAACAAGACTAAGATCTTTCAACCGTAACAAGCGGTCTTCGTCAGAGTCAAAAACCCAACTCAGTAAGGGTTTTATTTTTAATAAAACTCAGTTGGGTTTTTGACTCTGACGAACACCGCTTGTTACGGTTGAAAGATCTTAGTCTTGTTTTCCCATTCTTATTGTGGTTTGATCATAAATTATATATAATATATACCACATTATTCATCGATATGTTTATTTGTTTTTTGATTGAATCGGTTGGTTTTTGACTTTCACGAAGACCGCTTGTTGCGGTTGAAAATCTTACTCTTGTTTTTCCACTTCATATTATGGTTTGATCATAGTGTATATTATATATAATATATAATAAATAAATATATATATATATATATTCGCGCTCCGTCCTTCGACGTGGGGAAATCTCCCAACTTCGTCCTCTCTTCTAGTTACTCCTGATGACGAACAACAGTTCAAAATATTAAGAATTCAGTAATTGTTCTTTATATTCTTTTTTCTGTCTCGTCCTTTGCGTAATTTAAAATTATATATATATATATATATATATATATATATATATACAAAACTAATGTTTATCAAGACTAGGTCAGTTCTTGAAATTCAAATTAAACTCTCATTACCACATTTGGTTTTTATTTAAAACTTTTTTCATAGGTAGAAGTATAAAATTTTGAAACAGAAAAACTAAGTACTACATTAAAGATTATTTTACAAGAAAAATAGTCTTTGGATTTTAATAACAACTTCTGGTTTGGTTGAACACGTGACACTGAATAAGACAGGTGTTGTTAAAATCCAGAGGCTATTTTTCTTGTAGAAAAATGAACAGAATTCAGTTTAAGAAGTAATATTAATAGGTAAAAAACGAATAAAAAATCATAATTATTCGAATATAATAATGGCATAAAAAATTAAAATATGAATATAATAACAATAAAGAAGAGATCTGAATATTTTAAAAAATTTGGTGACGAAACAATCAATCATATATCAGGTCCAAACCACTTATGTCGATTTCAAATATATATATATATATAATATATATATATATATATATAATTTATATGATGTAATTTTTTTTTGAGGGTTGAGGTCTAATGATTTGAAACTAGTCCTTTTCTAAATAACTGATTTATCAATCAGTTCTTCGCTGTTACTGTTCATGTAAAATGTAATAAATAACCAAAATAGTGTTAATAGTAATGCTAATTGTAAAATAAACAATTGTAGCGTATACCCAAGTTCAAAATCGAAGCGAAGTAACACGTACAGTAAAGAAACACTTACTAACTCAATTTTTTGTTAAATTTGTCTTCAGGAGAAAAAATAGAGGAAGATCAAGCATATTCTAAACGCAACAGCAGGTCAATATACAAATAAATCAAACGGAAAAAGAAAACGCTAAAGAAAATTACAAAAACTGTACTTTGATATTTCGATGAATAGTCGTCATCAGAAGGGATGTAAATCACTTAAGAAACTAAATCACACTAAATAATACAGTAAAAGTGCTGCCAACATACGCAGGGAGGTAAGAAACAAAAAATAAAGCAACTAAATAATAGAAATTGAGAAAATAATAAATTAAAATCAAATAAAATGAAAAAGAGAAAAAAAAGAAAAGGATAAAAAATAAAAAAGTATAGAATGCTAGGTAATATGAATAAATAATAATTAGAAAAAATAGTTATAAATAAATATGCAAGTATTTCTATAAATGCATAAGATCTTTTCAATATAAAATAAACCTTTTTGTCTGTTTTTTTTTTATTTCCAATACTGGTACTATGTTTCAGGTGACAGTTAAAATTTTACTATGTCATTGAGGGAATGGGCTGGATTTATAGGGTTATAGGGCTTTACTGAAGATTATAGGGTTGATCAGAAATGGAAAGGTTTACATGGTTTTACTAGAGTGAAGCCTGCTTGCTTGTACCCGTGATAAAGTTGAATTACGGCCATGTAGTATGGTAAGCCTGAATGAGTTCTTCCGATTTCTATGACCCAACTACAAAGACTTTATATCCTGCCTGTAACAGCTGACAGGACAATACAGTCTCTTGAATATACGAGGTGTATAAATAAAGTAGTGAGACTGGCAACGTCGCTTTCGATCTGGCAACGCTGGAGACGCGTGGCCTTGAGTAGCGTCAGGTGCACGTGTGATGCGCCTCCAGTATGAATCTGAACTCGCCACAGTCATTTGTTTGTCCGTAGCGTTGGTTTTCGTGAAATGGTTTTTTCTTGAGCGTTTTAAAAATGAGTGACCTCAAAGTTGAGCAGCGGTGTGCAATCAAATTTTGCTTCAGACTTGGACATAATGCAACCGAAACCGGCCTATGGAGAACGTGTTTTATCAAGGGCACAGGTTTTTCGGTGGTTTAAGGAATTTTCAGAAGGAAGAGAGTCGATTGAAGATGAACCACGAAGCGGAAGGCCTTCAAGTGCAAACACCGATGAAAATGTCAACAGAGTACGGAACCTTGTGCGTTCAGATCGACGCTTGACAGTCAGAATGATCGGGGAAACAGTTGAATTTGAATCACACCTCCGTTCATCACATTTTGACCAATGAATTGGAGATGAGAAAAATTTGTGCGAAAATGGTTCCGAAAATTCCGAAAAGAAAACGAGTTTTTGGCCAGTAAAAACATTCCTGTTGCTCCTCAGCCTCCTTATTCACCAGACTTGAGTCTTTATCACTTTTTCCTCTTCCCGAGATTGAAAAATCACCTCAAGGGAACTCCTTTCGGGACACTACAAAACATACAAACTGCTGTAACCGACCAGCTGAAGGCCATTCCAGAATCCGAGTTCCAGCAATGCTACAATGATTGGAAGGACCGTCTCCAGCGCTGTGTGGCTTCCGAAGGGAACTATTTTGAAGGTGACAATATCACATTGTAATTATATTTGAATAGAAAATTTAAAAAAAATCAGTCTCACTACTTTATTTACACACCTCGTATATTGCTTGTGCCATCAAAATAGCTTTGACCAAAGTATACATCTCATTACATCAAGGTAAACTATTCCTATTATATTAATAAAACTGTTTTCTTTGAGTTTGGTTACATCAACAATGCAATGAACTGAACAATTAACAAGTACTAAAATTCTCATCTAACTGCTACCAGTAGTAATATTCTCACTTGTTATTCTGGTTTGAACATTAAATTAGTCATATGCGAATAAAAATAGGAGACTTACATAATGTTGCTTCAGCCAAAAAGAAGAATGCTAAATCTCCTACTAACCTGTAACAGAAAGAAAATATTTTGTAGAATAATTATTAAAAATATCAATGATAGTAAATTATAGAAGTAGGAGACATGCCCGTCTTTGATGGGTATTTTACAAAAAATCAGAGATGGTCCGTGGTATTTCAAAATATTACTAAACAAAATTATAGAATAGGAAAAAATTAGGAAAAAAATAGCTCAGTGTTAAGTAAGTGCCTCTGTATACATCGCCACTGTAAACACTGACTCCCCAGTACCACACCCAGTCATGATATCGGCCTATGACGTATCTGTGCAGAGCACGAGTTTGGAGTCGTGTCCCGTTGCACATTTTTGGGACAGTCAAGTTTCGTAACAGCATTGATTTTTTCTCATTTGTAGGGGGTGAGAGTTGCTTGTCCTTAAAGCCAGTTATTCTAAATATGGACGATCTTAGACTTCGGGAAACACTTTGTCAATCATCTGTTGCTGGGAGCTTAAATGCAAATGAAATTGGAATCAACTAACAATACCTACTTCCTAGACCTGTATATTTTCAAAGTAAACATGTCTGTGAAGTTAGCCTAAGACAGCTTAAAAGTTCATAACTTCCCTTCTGCGTTGAATTTTCAATCCATTCAAAGCTTTGATTTTAAGTTAGCCATGCACAAACCTACATTCAAAAGTTTCAGTTTCCTACAACTTATTTGGCTGAGTTTACTTGTGACAAAATTTTGCAGACAAACCAACAGACCGAAATTTTTTCTAAGGGTGGATTCGGTTTCTCTAATTTATGAAAAGAAAAAGATAACTTGAAATGAGCCAGTTCTAACCAATGTAGAGACAAAACCTTTGTTTTATTTATATAGATGATCATTAAGTGCTGACGAATTGATGCACTAAGCAGAGTAGGAACTACCCAAATAATATGAGCGTCTGGGAAACGATTTACTTCTATAGTTCCATATATGCCATATAATCCTTTAAAACGGTCTTTTTATAATTTAAGTAACAGCATCAGTAGCGTACCAAGGGGGCGGGAGGGGCGATCCACCCCGAGCGGAACATGTCAGGAGACGGCATTTGGAGGGGGTAAAAATAGAAAACAGAGAACTTTTTAAAATAATAAAAAACTAACAAAAATTGTTTTTATGTCTGTAATACTGTTTTTAGACCGATTTTTCAGCTGTAATATTTACAATTAAAAATAAATTAATTTTACATTATTCAAAACATGTTTTTTCAAGGGGTTGAAAATATTATATTATAATAAATATTCCATTGAGTTATTTATACTTCATGCAGTGAAACCACTTTTTAAACTCTTGTTTTCATTTTACTTAGATAAAATTAATGACTGCAATATTAATACACAATTATCATATTTTTAAAACAATAAGACCAATTTTTCGTTCTTACGAGATTTAAGAACCATTTAGTTTAATTGAACCTTTTTTTATGATTTGAATTATGTCTTTGTTTTAAAAAATTCTTAGTTTTCTTTGATTTCGACTGTATATGTATAAGAATACTTTATATTACATACCGTATACTATATGTATACGGATGTATACATATTTATGTATACATACAGGGTCTCTAACCGTCTCTGTACCAGTGCGCTTGGTTTCAGACTGTTAAATTGCGCTTGGTAAATTAGAGACTGTAAGTGTTTCCCTATGTTTCTTTATGTACATTGAACCATATATGTATATATATATATATATATATATATCACTTAATAAAATGAAACACGATCCAAACTGGACACAATACGAGTTCAAAATTCAAGATGAGTAACACACATAGTAAGGAAACACACTTACAGACTCAAATTACTTGCCGTTACTAGCCATTGCACCTACATCGTGCTTGGTCTCCCTTTATCTTTTCTCCTGAAGACGGATTACCTAAAAATTTGAGTCTGTAAGTGTGTTTCCTTAATCTGTGTGTTACTCTTCTTGAATTTTGAACTCGTGTATATATATATATATATATAACGAATATACGTATATTACATACTGTAATAAGATGAAAGTTTGGAACTAATAACAGCAGTCTAAAATTATATTCTCTATTGTGTTGCTATGAAAATAAATATTTGGAGGACTTTCTGGAATTCTGGAGTTTAACGGATTATTAACGGCCAAATCTTTCGACCCCCCCCCCCTCTCACACCAAAACCGGGTGGCAAAAATAGCTGCTATGCCATTGAATAGCATTCTACGAATAGTTTTAATATTGAACATAACCTCACATATCTCAATATTGTCACCTCATCTATTTATTCCTATGTTGATCTAGGAGTCTCTGGATCGTTTTTGACGTCCTTCCATACCCTGTCTGAGTTTGGAGAACAACTGAAACTAGTTGAATGACTTGTAGATCATCATACAGAGAAAGACAGTTACCAATAAATAATTCAAAATAACTCAAGTTAAAAATGGAAAATATAGTGAGCTCCATCTTTTTCGAAAGGTTGGAAAAACAAACGATTTCAAACTTGCACACTATCATCTGTTCCTTAAAGGTATGTATTCTAATAAACTTGAGTAATTGTAGGGTAAAAAAAAATTGAAATAGTCACCACATAGAGAAATTTAATAATACAACCAAATCGTTTTTAAGTTAATGCCTGAAGAAGAACACTACGTGTCCGAAACGCGTTGTTTCTATTATTAAATTTCTATATGTTGAGGCGATTTTATTATTTTTTTTTACCCTACAATCATACAATGATAAATACCACATAATAATTGATTGAACTACCTTACAAGTATATAGAAGTAACTTTATTCAGAAATTTGAATAAGGTAAAATTTAGGTTAAATACTTTATATACCAAGTATACAATACAATGCGCAATGAACTCGATCGATGTTTATTATTGTCATTACTTTTCTATATTTATCTATAGAAAAGTACATATTTATAATATTACCATTATTTCTTTTCTAATTATTATTTATGTATTAAAGTATCATTGATAGCTTATTAATCAACTTCTGTCTCTTTAGGCATTTAAAAAGGTACATGATGGTAATATAATCCCAATAATGTTTTATACACTGGTATTAAATAAACATTGTACTCCGCTAAGTAACTTACCATTGAAAATACTACATCCATTATACAAACATAAAGTATTCTCCTAAAACATAAAATGTAAACGATATTTCTCAGATAATTAAATTAAAATTGCTTTAGTTTTGTATTAAAATAGGCAGAAAACTGGCAAAAAAAGATTTGTAAAAGAGACGTAAAAAAAATTGGAATCCGTGGGAACTCTCAGCTTTTAGAGGAGTGTTTAAATTACTGCCTAAAACATTAACCCAAGTTTTTCACGATTATTACAGATTGAGGATTTGTTTCCAGTTTTATTTTTTAAAAAAAATGAAAATTATATAATTTCTGAATCGTAAAATATTTATCAAAAAATTTTTGTAAGAATTTATTTCATTTTTAATATATTATTCGCAGATTTCCAGTGAGATAACTTACTTAAGTATATTCAAAAGTTTAATAATGTATAAAACGCGTTTCTAACGCTTAATGTTCTTCTTCAGGTATAAAACTAAAAAAATACAATGGCATCAGAGAGTTATCTGTAGTATAGAATAAATGGTACAAAATAGAATAAGGAAACAGAGATGTATTTATCCAAGGATGAATATCTGTCGTACAGGTAAGGTTAGGTTAGGTTGCAGTGGTAGTCTCACAAGGGAACACACGTAGGTCAAGCATTGGCCCTTTGTGATACCACACAATGAAGATTGATTCTATATTAGTGGAGTCCTAAATTTTGCCTAACTCAAGTGTATTTAGAGCAGGGATCTTTAACGAGTACCTGACATCGTACAGGCTCGGACCGACGGTTTAACGTTCTTCTCCGAGGGACGACGTGCTCAGATTTATTCACCTCCCGCATGAATAAATCGACTACCAGGTGGGGATCGAACCCCAGTCCTATCAGTTCAGAGGCGAGTATGTTAACCACTGAGCTAGCCTGACCTCTGTCTGTAGTACAACAGACTAGAAATAGAATGGAAGTGTGTGGGAGTAGGGAGTGTCCATCTGTTTCATATTTGAAAGCAAGTGCATTTCTTTGTTATTTTTTTATTCTCTAAAGTTTAGGTTTACATTCGCTCTAAGACTAAGTACACCATATATATCAAAAATGTAACACAGAACCATAACGAAATACGAAGAATTATAAATTTTAAAAACCAAGAGAAAATATAAATTTTTTTGCAATATGAGTATTCATATAACTATTCATATTTACAATTATTCATACAACAACCAAAGAATTCTATTTTCTCTTTCTTTTTATCATTTTTTGTTCGTATACGTTATAGTTCTCTGTTATATTTTCTATACTTAGTCTTAAAGTGAATATAAAGGCCATTGTCTAACCTTCAGAGAGAAAGAAAAAAGAATTGTTCTTACTTTCCAATATGAAACAGATATACACTCCATATCCCAGCCAATTCCATCCTATTTCAAGTCAGTTGTATCACAGACACTCATCCTTGGATATGTACATCTCAGTTCTCTTATTTTATAGTGTACCATTTATTTTATCCTATTGCTAGCTCTCTGGTGTCATTGTATCTTTTTAATTTTTTACCTGAAGTAACCCTATGTGTTTAAAACGCTTTGTTTATATTATTAAACTTGTATATGTGGAGACTATTTCGTTAGTCTCTATATAATTTTAACGCACCTCGTAAAGGAGGTTGTGAGATTTCTGCAGTTGCAGTTAGCACCAATTAAAATTTTTCAATTAAAGAATATTTCCAACTTAGTGGTCCATTTTATGCATGTACAACGCAAGAGGAAATGAAAAAGAATTATGGCTGAACGCATTAGCACAACAGTATAGCGATAAAATAAACAAGGATAGAAGTCTGCGAGTATTGTATTATAAAAACGTATTGCAAGTAAATACGTAATACCATCTTTTTCCAAAAATAAGCCACTGTCTTGTTTCTTTTTAGGTCCAAAATACGTGCTAGGACTTATTTTCGGGGGAGGGCTTCAAGTATAATAAGTACAAGGTAATAATCAAATTTACAAAACTGAAATACACAAACGTTGTACCTGCCCCGTCACTCTATGTACACTGTTGCAATATATTGTATTTTGAAGATAAATTCAACTTTACAATAAGTAGTACATTCCTCGAAACGAACTGTTACCTCTACAGTTCGTAGAAATGTACTACTTCCAACAAGAAATTTCTTGGAATGTTTTGTTCCAAACAATTCTATTAAATATTAGGGCAGCTAGACAGATCTACTAAATTCAACAGCATTTTTTTAAAATAATTATATTATGCATATTATTTTAACTAGTGCTTATTTTCAGGGAAGGGCCTGTATTTTAAAGTGTTCTGTAAATCACACTAGGGTTTATTTTCGGAGGATGTCTTATTTTCAGAAAAACACGGTACTCGTCACTATCTTATGCAGGTTGAAAGAGTTATAAAAGGGTTCCCATATATGATAATATGTATATGAAACTAACCACATGAAACTAACTACCACATAATAACTGATTACTTACATTAAAATAACTATTTATATGCCATTATTTGATTTATATCAATTTTGCTGATTTAGGAAGCACTCTAACTCTCAATACTGCAAGTTTGTTATCCTTGAATATTTAACCATACTCGTATATATATTGGGAAGTGCGGAAAATATAAAAGCTATATTTTCAATGTCGATCAGACTTCACGAATCACTATTCCATTTATTCCCTCAACGAAGAGCATTAGACTTTACTTTCACATCCACCCACGCAGCAAAAAAATGATATAACTTCAACAACTTTGAACTTTTAAATATATATAGCCTCTTAGGTTAATTAATACATTTTATATAAAGCTCGAAATTTCTGCTATTAGTAACATTATTATTGAATCAAATTCCTCTTTTTGCTTAAAGGTTGAAAATTTAATTGCCAAGTTAGCCCAAAAACAATTTTTAAAATAGTTATGCCACATTTTTTTTCTTTTAAGTTGAAATTTTTTCAAAAGCTTAAAATTTTGACTTCAAGTAGTGTCAAAATTTTTACTTCTAGCAGCATTATTTTTAAATCATATTCCACTTTTACTTAAAGGTTGAAAATTTAATTGCCAAGTTAGCCCAAAAACAATTTTTAAAATGGTTATGCAACATTTTTTTCTTTGAAACCGAAATTTTTTCAAAAGCTTAAAATTTTGACTTTAAGTAGTGTAAAGTCAAAAAAAAAGTCAACATTTTTAATTTTAGCAGCATTATTTTTAAATTATATTCCAAAATTACTTAAAGGCTTATGTTTTTCAGAAGTAGTACATTCCTCGAAACGAACTGTTACCTCTACAGTTCGTAGAAATGTACTACTTCCAACAAGAAATTTCTTGGAATGTTTTGTTCCAAACAATTCTATTAAATATTAGGGCAGCTAGACAGATCTACTAAATTCAACAGCATTTTTTTAAAATAATTATATTATGCATATTATTCTCCCAACGAAGAGCATTAGACTTTACTTTCACATCCACCCACACAGCAAAAAAATGATATAACATTTTGTTGTGAGGGTGGGATATTTTGTAGGGTGGGAGAGGGGAGGGTGAATTCTAAGTTCAAAGTTGTTCAAACACCGAGTTACTACTGTATTCTACAGCTTGGTAACCTTAATAAATTAATGAATTCTTCAAATCAATATATAAGTACCATAATAAATATTTTTTTAATTCTGTCTCAAAATACAACCTATATTTTTTGAGCTGCTTTTTTTTGTTTAGTTTTGTTGCAGCATGTTCAAAATTGTATTACATGCACTAACTACACGTTTTGTACAATTATACTATACTTATACAATTTTATACATTATACTTCTATACTATAATAACTTATTTATTCGTGTTAAGTCAATATAATAGAATATTATTACTTTTCTACTATAATAATACTTTTTTTTTTGTGAAATAATCATTTTTATCGTGTTGAGTCGTGTCAGTTTCAACGCAAGTGCTCTTGGCGTCTCTATCTCTTCTCTCCTGATGACGGTTAAGTGTCAAAAATTAGAGACTATAAGTTTGTTTTTTCTATGTACCTATAGTTAAATATGAACCGTAGGTTCTCCTTTATCATAGAAAAATAATGATATAAAGTTCTGATATTAATTTTTTTGGCGTATTAAATGCATGTCACTTAATGTAAATTCAGTAATAAATTTAGTTTTATTTTTTTTCATAAAATGAAATTTTATTTGTTTTTAAATTCCCCAAACTGACAAAAAAGCACAATTGTGCAGTGTAACGTAGTATTTATCATACAAATAAATTGAAGACAAGATAGGTTAGGCCAGGTCGCACTTGTAGTCCTACGAGAGAACACGCATTGGCGCTCTTACAAGAACATTCTACATGTGAATCGTAAATTTTACTTACCTCAAGAATATTTAGAGTAAGGATATTTATCGAATACTCTCTCCAAGGGAAGACATGCTTAGATTTTTTCACCACCCGCGTGAAAAATAAATAAATTGAGGGCTAGAGTAGGTATTGAACACCGGATCTATCAGTCCAGACTCGAGGAAGCAAACCACTGGGCTACCCTGGCCTCAAATAATGATATCAGTTCATGAACTATTCTTAAAGGTATTTACATTAAATAACTAAATATTAGTTTAAATGACCAAAATTTAATTGACTTGAAAGTCATCCTTAGTCATAACATATTTCTCAATTGTTTTAAACTCGTTGGAGGTGGTTTGAGGTGGTTAGAGGCGTGTTACTTTTATTCGCATTTGAACTTGTGTTGTCCAGGTTGGATTGTTTTTCCGAATTTACAAAGGTGGTTCACAACAGCTATAATATTATCAGAGAGGTTTGACCTCTTCTTCTAGAAGCAAACACAGGAATACCATTACTGGATTAAAAGAAGTAAAAATTATAGTAGAGTTAATGACGGGACAGATAAAACAACAACTCCATTCACATGGATGTTTACCTGCACACATCACATCACCCTAGAAGATTGAAGAGGTGAATAATTGCCAAGATTGCGAGGTATTCTACAAAACAAGCATATAATTTATGAAAAACATTTCAAATGGATGAGCAGCCGGCACTGTTAGGGTAAAGCTATTTTATTTGATTACACAGCATATAAGGCATACAGCTCTTCTACAGTCTCTCTCTTTTGTCTGCGGGAAAAGAAACACGAACCTAGACAAGAGCACTATCTATTATATTAAATGAGTAGCCACGCTATTATCACTTCTCTTTCAAAATAAACTGTTTTAATTTAAGCGTTAGATGAGCTATTATAAATTGTTGTAGTCTAATAGAAAGATAACATGGAATAGCTCTTTCAGAAAGTGGATAAGTTTATAATGAAGTTATTGTTGGAATTTGGATTATTGTAGACTGAGGTAGAGAAAGAGCTTTCATAAAGGCAATTTCAGACATAAACAAATATATATATACTATATAATCACAATAAACGCGTGATGAAACTAATGAACGTATAAGAAACAAGGAAAAGTAAAAAAACACAGAAAATATGCTCTAAGGCCTTTCAATTATATGTGGTTGCAATATGTGGTTGCTCTCTGATGACATATAATTGAAAGGCCTTAGAGCATATTTTCTGTGTTTTTTTACTTTTCCTTGTGGCTTATACGTTCATATATATATATATATATATATATATATATTATATATATATATATATATATATATATATATATATATATGATCAAACCACAATAAGAAATGGGAAAACAAGACTAAGATCTTTCAATCGTAACAAGCGATCTTCGTCAGAGTCAAAAACCCAACTGGAACACTAGATGCAGAGAACATCTGGTGATCAACTAGATTTTTTTTGATTTTTATTACATTTTTATTTTATATTTTTATTTTATTTGATTTTTTATTTTGATTTATGTTTTTGATTTCTTATGACGATTTGTAAAGTAGAAATGACAAATATCCATTGCTTTTTGTTAGTTTATAGCCCTGAGGATGTCTTAAAATAAAGACGAAACGTTGGCAAAAAGGTGATTCCGTATATTAACCCTGACCAATATATCCGAGAAGAAAAAAAAATGTTTGTTATTAATTTGTGGTCAAGAAAACAATACCTTATATATATATATATATATGAATGAAAGTTCCGACCGTGGAATAGAAACAAAACTAAAGTTTTCGGGACACGGTCAGCTCTTCAGGTTCAAATTAAACTATATGATATATATATATTATTAAATAGTTTGTCAATTATCATTGTTGTTTATATTCTGGTTAAAGTTTTTTCAAGACAAAATATACACATAAAAATGATAAAATGTTACTGCATGCAGTCTAATATCTGTGACCACTGTATAAGTATTTCACGTTAAAAAAAAACATAATTCCATTATTAATTTAAAAATATAATCAAAATTGAAAAGAAATAAACCTGAATTACAAGTTAGAAATAAAAAGCTGTAACTCAAGTCCTTCTTTAAGTGGTTCAGTTAACGTCTATTTTCTTGCCAACAGTGCTTTAAAAGTCAATACAATAAATTTTTGTTAGGTCTCATATATAAATAGAACTTGAAATTCAAATTTAAATCCATTGGAAAGCATACAAATGAAAAAAAATCCCGCTTACGTAAATAGAATAAAAGGAGGTAAAAAAAAGAGAAATATTCTTCATTTATAAAGTACAGAGTAATGCGAAATCAATAGAAATAAAAAAAGCAGAAAATACACATGAATTATTTCACTTTTATATGAATTCCACTTGAAATAATTGGAGTAAAGACTATTGGTAACTAATCTATAAGAGCAGATTTTCATCAAAGATATAGTATTTTATGAATGAAGAACAACTTAATTCATTTTTTGTGATCTGTTAATACTCACAAAGTATCCTTTCTCCAACAAAACATCTGTTTTTTTTTATTTGTGAATATAAAGGAATGAATGGGAAGCAAATAAGTTGTAAGCCTTCTTTGTTACTCTAATGTTAATAACTTTTCTTTACTCCAACAGTATTAAAAATGTGGGATATTTAAATTACGCGTTTCGAACACTTCTTGTTCATCATCAGATAATATCCAATAATGATTGAGGACCGGCGACTGTCCTTCGATGCTCCACATTTCTTGTTCATCATCAGGTAAAACCTAATAATGATGGAGAACAGGCAACTGTCCTTCAATCCTTCTGCTGGATTCGAACACTTCTTGTACATCATCAGGTAACAACCAATACCGACCAAGAACGATTGTCCTTCGATGCTCCATACTTCTTGTTCATCATCAGGTAACACCTAATATTGATGCAGGACAGACGACTGTCCTCCAATGCTCCTGTTGGATTGATACACTTCTTGTTCATCATCAGATAATATCCAATAATGATTGAGGACCGGCGACTGCCGTTCGATGCTCCACATTCCTTGTTCATCATCAGGCAAAACCTAATAATGATGGAGAACAGGCAACTGTCCTTCAATGCTCCTGTTGGATTTGAACACTTCTTGTACATCATCAGGTAACAACCAATACCGACCAAGAACGACTGTCCTTCGATGCTCCACACTTCTTGCTCATCATCAGGTAACAGGCAATAATGATGGAGGACCGGCGACTGTTCTTCGATGCTTCACACATCTTGTTCATCATCAGGTAACAACCAATAATGATGGAGAAGAGGCGACAGTCCTCCAATGCTCCTGTTGGATGTTACCTGATGATGAACAAAATATGTTCGAAACTCGTAGTTTCAATGAAAAAAACTTCTTTTGTGCGGAGACTTTGAATTATCCCCCCCTCCGTATTAATAAATACTAGTGTATAGCAGTTGTGATTTTTTATTAAGTAATGAATTCGTTACTAGACAAAAAAATTAATAGCTAAAAACGGAATGATGCTTATTTTTATCATAATTTTTTTAATTAAGTTAATGAAAAGCATAGAGAAATTCATTAAAGAAGCTGCCAGTAGATCGAAGATGCCTTAATAAGTGAATAACTTTGCACTAAATTGATTATAAATAGGTAAAATATTTAAGTAATTTAAGCCGGCGCATTGTAAATTTGCATTGAATTACGACTCTCAAGAAGGAGGTAGCAGAGGTGAATTTGGTCGACCTAATTTGCAGTGGTAATAATTAGGGCGCCTCGGCAAAGGGGGTGAGTGGTTTGGGAAACATCTGCACCTCTGCTGTGTGTATGTGTGTGTGTGTGTGTGCCACCTCCCATCAATTATTACTGGGGGTGTCGTTAATTAGCTAGCTGGTAAACAATACCATGTGTGGCCTCAATTTAACATCGCCCACCGTAAGTCTGATATATAATGGATATACCAAAGCATAGCCCTGCTCCTTACATGAATAATATAGCTAGGTTATGCCTAAGAGCTGAATTCAAAATAAAGATTGTCCCTCAGTCGAGTTAGTTCAGTCAATACTTGAATAGAGGTTTGAATGAATAGCTTATGTCATACAATGTATGTTCAGGACTTATACTCTCCAGGTTGCAAGCTTATTGACATACATTACAAATCAGTATATCAATATATAACAGTATATTAATATATTGAGGATCATAAATATAATAGTATATTGATAATGTTGTATATCAATATACTGTTATATCACTCACTCTCTCCCTCCTCCTTCTTCTTCTCTCTCCATCTTCCCTCTCTCTCTCTCTCTCTCTCCCTCACCATCTCTCCCCCTCTCACTCTACTCTTCTCTTTCTCTCTTCCTCAACCTCTCTCTCCCTCCCTGTCACGCCGCTCTCAGTTTTATTTCTATAGCAGACAGACAAGACTAACTTTGTATTATATATATATATATATATATATATATATATATATATATATATTCACTTGATAAACGGAAAGACGATCCAAACTGGACACAATAATGGGTTACTAGCCGTTGCGTCTACAATGTTCTTGGTCTCCCTTTCTCTTTTCTCCTGAAGACGGATTACCCGAAAATATGAGCCTGTAAGTTTATTTATTTTACTTTCTGTGCTACCTATCTTCAATTTTGAACTGTTATATATAAATATATATATATAATATATATATATATATATATATATAAATGCCTTGTTAAATCGTATGTCTATTTTTAATTTCACAACTTTTCTACTGAGGCACTCAATTTTTCTAATATACTTTCTCCATGTTTGTGGCACAAGATAGATTAGTTGACCAAAATTTTTATTTATATAGTCCGACATGTTTTGGTCGTCACTGACCATTATCAAGGATTATAGCTGTACAAGAAACATAACTAAACAATATAACTAAAATATTGATCATAGTAAATGAGGACTAAAACGTGTCGAACTATGGAAATAAACATTTTGGCAACTAATCCAACTTGTACCACAAACATGGACAAAGTGTATTAGAGAAATTGAGAAACTCAGTAGAAAATTTGTGAAATTAAAAATAGGCATACAATTTAACAAGACATGTATAAACGAAGGTCTGCTTCCGAACATAGATATAAATGGATATATATATTTTATATATATATTCAAAACCGGGTTTGAATTTAAAAAGGTAGCGCTGTTCTAAATGGTTAGAGATTAGTTTACCTTTGACTATTTTTTATTATTATTTTTATTTTAAATTATTATTTATACAACTTTATTTTAAATATCCTCATTATTATTATTATTATTATTATTTATATTTCCTATTTTTCTTCATTTTCACTTTCTATTTCTCAGTTCTTCGATTATTCCTAGTTAATTTTTCTTACCCTACCTGAAGACCCCCAGACCACTCTAAGGGCTTCTGAGGAAGCCTTCATTTGGTTATTGGGTGCAAGAAATTCCCCTGGTCTAAATTTAATCAGATGATTTTCTTTCCCTCGTTTAATTTTAGTTTTATGTTTTTTTCCTTTCCTTTCTCTTTTTTACTTTTCTCCTCCCTTTTACTTAAATATCACTTTTATAATTTTACTTACTCACAGCCTAAACTGGTTCACGTTGGTAAGGTGGCTGCACTGCGTGTCATTGTATCGCGCCAGTTTACATCGGCCAGTTGACGCATTTACGTCTCCGTTCCTTCATTCTTTCTCCTTTTATTTTCTTTCTTTCTACTCTCCTGAAGACGGCAAGACGCCGAAATTATCGAGATTCGTGAGTGTTCGTCCTTTTTCTTGTGTTCTCTAGCTGTAACTTTAATTATATATACATACATATATACAACAGATTCAATAATATACCAACCGTTTGATAGAATAGGTGTGCTATCGAATCGGGATTTGGTCAAATTTTCTAGGTTCAAAAATCAAACTCTCATTGCCGACGTTTCGGTTTTATTTTAAAACCTTTTTCATAGGCCTACAAACAAAGGATAATAAGAAATGACTTCATATCTAACAAAAATGATAGATCGGGATGCGGTCAGTTTCTTCCACTATCAATTCAAACTCTCATTGCCGACGTTTCGATTTTATTTAAAATCTTTTTCCCAAGGCCTAAAAACAAAGGAAAACAAGGATTTTAATATGTACATTTTTTAAAACACAAACAAAAGAAGTAGTACACTATGAAAAATTAAATACAATCTTGAGTATTAGGATAACAATGACAGAATAATAAAAAAGAGAAAAAGATGGAGTCTAACTATAAAAACAAAGTTTTTACGATGTACTTACACAAGTAGGAGTATTGGAAATTGAAGGAACTATTACAATTACATTACATCCTTGTTAAAAGAAAGGATATATCAACATAAATACTCTGTTAGAACAAAAAAGATTAATGCGACAGCGTTAGCATATCATTCAATAAATGAAGGCCATACATTTGAGTTTGATGGAGCAACCGTTATGAGTAGAGAACAGGACGAACATAGAAGAAGAACCCTTGAAATGCTATTCATTAAAAAAGATCAAAATTGTATTAATCATAGGAACGACATAGCGAAATTAAATAGTGTTTATTCTAGTATTTTGAATACCTAACAGATTTAGTAAAATTTTGTTCAATAGTTACCTGCTTATCAGCTGTACAGAGTCGGTTATTAACGGTTTTTCATTTGAATAGTTTAACCTTCAATACTAGTTTAGTAATGTAATTGTAATAGTTCCTTCAATTTCCAATACTCCTACTTGTGTAAGTACATCGTAAAAAACTTTGTTTTTATAGTTAGACTCCATCTTTTTCTCTTTTTTATTATTCTGTCATTGTTGTCCTAATACTAAAGATTGTATTTAATTTTTCATAGTGTACTACTTCTTTTGTTTGTGTTTTAAAAAATGTACATATTAAAATTCTTGTTTTCCTCTGTTTGCAGGCCTTGGGAAAAAGATTTTAAATAAAATCGAAACGTCGGCAATGAGAGTTTGAATTGAAAGTGGAAGAAACTGACCGCATCCCGATCTATCATTTTTTAGTTGTATATATATATTGTATTCTAGAACTATATTCTAGAAGTAAAGTGGTTAAGTTCCGATCAAGTTAAGTCGGTTAATTAAAGTTTTTAGTGAACTGGCAGAGTGTTAGAAGTAGTATTTCAATATGTCTACTCGGGGTGTTCATTGAAGCTTGTAGTAACTCAGAGGCGCCCTGAGAGGAAGTGCCTCTGGCTTAACAAAGTTTGTTGTCCCTTGAATGTAGAGCACGGTCTTGGCTGCCCCCCCCCCCCCCTTATTAAGGATTCACTCTCAAAGATTTATTCATTCGAATATACGTATAATTCCAGTACTATCATAGTTACCAGCTTACTCCTTCTCTAAATATGGCTTCATGAGAAAGTTATAGAGATACATAAATGATAACTTTCTTTTGTCTACAATTGAATTGCTAAACTTAAATTAATAGAGATGAGAATGTAATACCGATTAACATAAACAGTATGGAAACAGAGCGAGTTTCTGTAGCTCGTACCTTAAACTAGAGCAGCCGTTTCTAGTATGGTTAATATTGACCCTACAGAACAGTGATCACAGAACAGGAGTAAATTACCCGAATGAGGTAAATTAGAAATTTCGGGATTGGGGAATGAACGTTTTAAATTATAGAGTCCACTACAAGAGGATTTAATACCACATGGGAATAGAGCAAGTTTCTGTTACCATAAATAGAACAGTCATCCCCAGTATTATTAATATAAACCCTATAGAACAGTGGTCGGGTAACAGGGGTAAATTAGAAAATTTGGGGGGTAAATAACGTGCTACGGATGAGGATGTGCTACGGATTTTGATGTACTAAGTTGGATGAGGATGTGCTACGGATGAGGATGTTCTAAGTTGGATGAGGATGTGCTATGGATGAGGATGTGCTACGGATTAGGATGTTCTAAGTTGGATGAGGATGTACTAAGTTGGATGAGGATGTGCTAAGTTGGATGAGGATGTGCTAAGTTGGATGAGGGAAAGTTTGAGAAAGGAATTCATCGATGGTATCATGATCTTTAAAACTATGGAAACAGGGAAATATTATATTAACAAAAGGACATTTTTCCAATATACATTTTTTGTTTATATATTACCAATAAATTTGATAAGTAGTAAATTGGTTTTGTAAAACAGAGTACTTCCAAGTGTGGGGTAAATTCATTTTAGTATAAATTCTATTAGGTTAACACCCAAAAAAGTTACTGAACTCCTGGAGGGGCAAGGTTAGCTCAGTGGTTAACGTACTCACCTCTGGGCTGGTAGTCCAGGGTTCGATCCCCAACTAGCCCTCTATTTATTCACGGGAGAGGTGAATCAATCTGAGTACATCGTCTTTGGAGAGGACATTAAGCCTCGAGCCTGTACGATGTCAGGTATTCGTTAAAGATCTCTACTCGAAATGCACTTGAGTTTAAACGTTAATAACATCAGACCACCTTTCTTCATTTCCTTTTCAATAGTAATTCCTTTAGGACAGGATATTTGTACATCCCGTTTCTTTCTTAGAACGGTGTCTATAACTTGGATTGTGCCTAGTGTTAATACTTTTTATGTAGATTTCATTACTATTAAGCCATTGCTTCCGATAAAACAAGGGTTTCTCAACATAGTTACATGGACTCCCAGAGGCTTACAATCGGTTTCATCGTCAGGTAAGCATCCAATATTTCCCATTTAACGTAATATCACACAAATACATGTTGCACAAATAATGAGTATAAAAAAAAGGCAATCAATCAAGGCAATCAAGGCAAAAGAAATGAACAATAAACAAAAACAAAAAAATGAATATGAAATAAAAATTAAAAAAGAAAAATTAATAAAAATTAAATAAAACAAAAACTAAGAAACCGAATATTTCAAAATAATTAATGACTGAAATGAGTAAAGGGGCAGACCTAGCACACAGGAAAGGCAAAGTAACGGGAGAAGGAAATATGAAAATATCAGCCTTAAACAAAAGGATTTACAAGTTTGTCAAATATGACCTATTAATAACATCAGACCACCTTTCTTCATTTCCTTTTCAATAGTAATTCCTTTAGGACAGGATATTTGTACATCCCGTTTCTTTCTTAGAACGGTGTCTATAACTTGGATTGTGCCTAGTGTTAATACTTTTTATGTAGATTTCATTACTATTAAGCCATTGCTTCCGATAAAACAAGGGTTTCTCAACATAGTTACATGGACTCCCAGAGGCTTACAAAATGTCAAAGACGGCTTATGAGTAATTAAAAGTACAGAATTCTTTGGTACGTAATTAGAGATACCAAATTCAAATCCAGGCATCAACCTAAACCGGACAATGTTAACAGTCTAGTCGAAGGTATTGTCCGGTTAAAATTGTTGTTCCTTTAAATAATGTAAATTTAATTTTCTTAGTTAAAAAATTCTTACTTCTGCCTATAAATAAAACCAAAACGTCGGCATCGAGAGTTTGATTTTTCATCCTAGAAAATTAACCGAATCCCGATTAGAGAGCACAACTATATATATATATATATATATATATATATATATATAATTAAAGTTATCATTAGAAGACAAAAAAGAGACTAGGACTTACTATTCTCGATCATTTCGGCTACCTTGCCTTCTTCAGGAGAGGGAGGAAAAGGAAAAAGAACTCAGGAGCGGCGACGTGAAAGTGTCTACCGATCGGTATAAAGTGATAACACATACACACACACACACACACACACATATATATATATATATATAAAGATTTCACATAAACACGTTAAATAACAATCAACAACAATAAACCCAACTCAGTTGGGTTTTTGACTCTGACGAAGACCGCTTGTTACGGTTGAAAGATCTTAGTCTTGTTTTCCCATTTTCTTATTGTGGTTTTATCATTGATATATATATATATATATATATATATATATATATATATATATATATGTTATATACAGGAAAACGATCCAACAGGACAACAAACGTTTCACGGTAAATCACAGACACTGAAGAAAGGAACAAACACACTTACTGCCTCTAATTTTCGGTTGAACCGTCATCAGGAGAGTTGAGATAGGAACACCAAGCGCACTTGATAAATACACACATGATGCAATCAATGAAGTTTAAACCAACATGGAAAAAGGAAAACAATAGAAATAAATGCTCTGAGACCTTTGAATTTATGTCAACAGAAAGCAAACAAAGTAAAAACTGAGAAGCTAACATAAATGTGTCACTTTTAGAAGAAGAAAACTTCTTTTGCCAACGTTTCAAAATGAAACATACTGAATTAAATACGAATAAAAAAAATTTAAGTTGTATTAACATCACCACAAATGAAAAACGAAACAAAAAAAATTTATTTTATTTTATTTTTATTTTGTACTCTATTTACTTTGTACTATAGATAACTCCTCTGATGACATTATATTTTTTAGTTAATGCCTAAAAAAGAACACGTGTTCGAAACGCGTTGTTTATACAATTAAATTTCTATATGTGGAGACCAATTCATTAGCTTTTTACCCTACAATGAGTAAATACCATATAATAACTGATTGCACTACGTTAGAAACAAGAATGACAATTTGAATTCACATCCCTGAAGAAGACGTTAGTAGACGTTGAAATGTCGGTAAAAGGAGTCGGTAAAACCACCAAAACCCTTAATATATTTATTGAACAAATATATATTAGCAGAATTATCACAATACAAGACGATATAAATATTTATTTAAGTAATTCAACCCAAAATGTAGGGGATTAACGCTCTGAGAGCATTTACGCTCTTTAACATAGTGCGGTTAATGTATTACACTAGTATTGATAGCATTTGTAAATCAAAGGTAGAAAACAGAGCAAAAAAAAACTTAAACTGAGTTAAAACTAGAAGGATTTGTAAAAGAAAAATATATTTTGATTAGAGAAATGTGACTATCCTGAGTGCTTTGGTTAAAAGTTGTCTGTTTTAGCGAGGACCCCTTCCAGGTGGGAGTCAGCGGACAGGTAATATATCTGCCACTCCTCTGTTTACTTCCTGACTTTATTCTCATTTATTTGGTTTTTTTTTAAATTTATTTGAATTTCTTCTTTAAATGTGCCTCTTGTTGAGGAACCAGTTTGATGATAACTGTGAAAAATATTAATTATTATATAAGTACTTACTTTTATGTCAAATAATAAAACGCAGTATGAAACACTAAAATAAATCATCTATGTTGTTACATTATGGTTAAAACACGTTTTTTTATTTGAATATATTAAAATATAATATATGCGACCATCATCTGGATGAGAAAGGTTCCCTAAATGTTTATTATTCAGGTCCAGACTGTATGATTAGCAAGTCTTTTGAAAAGATGGCTTCTATGTTGAAGAAGGAATAAGATGAATGTAGGGATTTAGAAATGTGATTGAAGAGTCTCAGTTAGGCATATCGAGACACATAACATTTAGTCGTGTGGATGATACTCGTCTCAAGAGGTCGGTATAGCCCAGTAGCTTTTATCACCTGACACATAACATTTAGTCGTGTGGATGATACTCGTCTCAAGAGGTCGGTATAGCCCAATGGCTTTTATCACCTGACACATAACATTTAGTCGTGTGGATGATACTCGTCTCAAGAGGTCGGTATAGCCCAATGGCTTTTATCACCTGACACATAACATTTAGTCGTGTGGATGATACTCGTCTCAAGAGGTCGGTATAGCCCAATGGCTTTTATCACCTGACACATAACATTTAGTCGTGTGGATGATACTCGTCTCAAGAGGTCGGTATAGCCCAATGGCTTTTATCACCTGACACATAACATTTAGTCGTGTGGATGATACTCGTCTCAAGAGGTCGGTATAGCCCAATGGCTTTTATCATCTGGCACATAACATTTAGTCGTGTGGAAGATACTCGTCTCAAGAGGTCGCTATAGCCCAATGGCTTTTATCACCTGACACATAACATTTAGTCGTGTGGATGATACTCGTCTCAAGAGGTCGCTATAGCCCAGTAGCTTTTATCACCTGACACATAACATTTAGTCGTGTGGATGATACTCGTCTTAAGAAGACAGTATCCTCACCTAGAGAGACCATGTAGCTCTACCACAAGCTGTATCGACTTATATATTCTACAGGTTCTTTGAACCAGAGGTTAAAAAGGCCAGGGACCTGTAGCTGAGCAGGTTCAGTAGGACTTTGGTTCGGAGTTTGTTCTGAAAGTCTTAAAATAAGTCGGTACTTCAGGCGGGGGCCCTTGAAGGAGTTCTTTCTCCATCCCTCCAACTGAGGTTGGACTCCTAGTGGCTTTGGGTTCTCACCCAAGTTGGGTAGACCCTTGTGGTCGCTGTGTGAGAAGCAGTAACTTCTCGGGAGGTGACCTGCTTAGCACACCAGAGACCCCAATTATTAAAATATTATTTGATATTTTATATTCAAATTTATGCCTCAAAAATATAAAAAAAAATAATTATATGGTAGCAGGTAAATTAAAATTGGCATTCAGCTTAAGAATTTATTCAAATCAGAAATATACTTACAGATAACGAATCAAAAGTTTATATCTGATTATAAATGTAAACAGGAAGATAAACTATATTAAAGGTTATATTCCGTAATAAGTAACATCGAAATAGGTATAACAAGAACTCAAAATGTGGAATATCCTTTAGAAAAGGAAAAGAAATGAGATGTTTTCTAAGAAGCTCAATAAATATAACAAGCAAAACATGAGAAGTAACAAGCCGGATCTTGAAGAATAAGAATATGGAAAATATTTCAATAATAATATCCTATATTATTGGATAAGCTTTGTTGGAGAAGGGCCTAGTCGGTGCCTTCGGGGAAGTGGTTAACAAATATTTTAATTTACTGAGTTGATTATGATAGCCTGTATTATCTGTGTGCTCTGATGGCATTTGCTCTGTTGTCATTGTGGTTATTTTGTTGTTGTTAGTTATTATATATTTAAGCAGTATTTGCATAGCATGATGGAGATTGTTGTGTAGCATTGAAGATTTTGATGCGTGTGGTGCCTTCGGGTGGAGCATGCTGTTCTCTGACAATAAAAAAAAAAAAAAAAAATATCCTATATTTATCTGAACTTTTCACGAACCCCCACTTTAAGTAAGCATCCTACCCAACTCATTGACAATCAATTAAAAATTCTTAAATAAATGAAAGTCAATTATTTCGCCAGGTTTCTTTTAATCTTGAAGACAGTGAGGGAAGGTGAACCTCGATAGACTGTTTAGGTTTTGGAACAATCTGATAATATAGGTGAGACTTAATATAACAGATGTAATGCTACTTTTGCATATTGTAAATTTATGTAAGATTCATTGTATGATAATAACTAAGATGAAATTTTAAGGTTCTTAAACCAACTATGGAGCCAGAGTAGCCCAATGACAATGTAATCACTTTTGGACCGGTGGATCCAAGGTTCATTTACTGGCTCTCGCCTCCAAAATAAATAAATCATACCACAAAATTATGCCTTACAAAGAAGACTGCAGGAGATATATTGTAAGGTTTTAACAAAGGTTATATTCCGAGCATGTTATACTGTTGTTTCAATGAAGACCAACCTTTAACACCAAAAGAGCCATTTGAACCCGGTTTCCACTAAAAAAAAAACCCCCATTGAGAGCCCCATTTGGTGAAAGCAAATGAATCTGCCCAAGCATCATTGAACGATCTATTTTCCTCTGATATTTTCTTTTCTTAAATTTCTTCATATCTGGCCTTGTTGAGGTTGAAAGTTGAGATAGTGTTGGGGCGTGAATACCGGCTTTCGCGAGTATGACGTTTATTTTGAGCTACAAAAAACAATACAAAATATTTTTTTAATATTTTAACTCAAGAGAAAATGGCCCAGGGATTTTCTATTACAATAATATACTTAAAAAAAAAAAAAAAGTGAAAAGTTGAACCAGTGGGTTCATTCTTTGCTCATGTGCATCGATGTTATTGTGTAATCGATTACTATATATGCCTGTTACGCAGAATATGCGTAGTTGTATATTTGCTAATAAAGATGTTAAAAAAAAAATTTAACATTTAATATTTCACGATCGCATAAATATCCTCCAATATTAGACTCAAACACTAAAAAAATAACTAACACAAATAAAATACACTTAAATACTTTTTTAGAGTAATTTTTTTCCCAAGCCACTCAGAGCCGCAGTGTAAGGATGAAAGAGCCGCAGGTAGCCGACCCCTGCGTTAGCCTAATGGCAACGTGTTCGACTTGGACTAGTGGGTCCAGGGTTCAATACCCTATCTGGCCCTCATTTATTCATGTAAGAGGTAAATAAATCTGATCACATAGTACTTTAGGCCTGCTTTGACATTTCTTCTATACAGTCCTTTCGACCATAACACGAAAGAGGGTGTTAAGCCGTCGGTCCCGAGCCTGTACCATGTCAGGTACTCATTAGAAATTGCTCGAGAGACTCTAAATACACTTGAATCATACAAAATTTAGGACTCCTAAAGTAGAAGAGTCATTGTATGGCATCATAAATTCGGCCTATTTGTGTTCCTTTCTGGGACTGCCACAGCAATCTAACCTATTTAACAGAATAAATGTAGAAACAATAAACTTCTATCTTAATGATATAACACTTCTTTTGTATCAAGAAACAAATCAACTATTAAAGAAGTCTATCACTATGTAAATTTCTTTTTAATAAAGTGTGCATGATAATAATAAGAATTTTCTAGTTAAGATCATTCACTAATTACTTTTCGGGCATGTAATATAATGAATACAGTCTACTAAGCTACTTGGTATAGACGTAAAAGACAGGGAACATATTAGATTGGGAAGTTTAATGATGAAGACTTTAACAGAAAGACAAGAGCTCATTGCCGTCAAAGGCTATCTTCTGATACGCTTATAATTTAAGCTGGTAACACCTTTTCAAAGTCCTTTGCAAAACAGACACCCCCCCCCCCCCCCCCCCCCCCGACACCATCTCTACGATGTCGCCGTTTGAATTCCAATACTGTTGAAATCCTTTCTCAACGCTAGATCTTTTACGTCACCTCTGTCAAATTAACATTGCTACTGTAAGTAATACATACAATGGCTAATTAGTCCTTTTCAGAAGACAAGGGTGGTAAACAACTCTTACAAAGAGCCTTTGTTTTCAATAAACAATTATAAATATTTATCCTTTATTATAAAATAAGTATTAATATTTATATAACTAAAAAAAAGAATGTTGTTTACAAATACAGGTAGGATAAGTAAACAACAATTACCACATACATAACATATTCACACCTTCACAACTATCCCCACAAACGTACACACATCGATTTACAAACACACACACCAACACCAACAACAACTGATAACAAATATTATCCTGCAAGGTGGAACGTGGTCGATGAACGTGGCAAAGAATGAAAACATAATCACTAAGTGTACAAAAGACTTCTTTAGATTTATAAATAACATAAAACTTCATCATTTATAAATTGCATAAATACCTGCTGTTACATTAAGTTAGTTATTTTTCAAAACTAGACTATAAATTATATTGTCTACTATATAGTTCACACAGGAAAGAGAAAAACAAATAAAGACACAACACAAAATACTCACAACGATATTTCGACAGTCGTCGTCATCGGGCAGAAGTAGTCCCTTTGAATAGCTGAAGCTAACTATATATATATAGTTAAAGTACATAAAAACACATAGAGGAATTAAAAGCGCACACTTGCAGTCTCTAATTTTCGGTTGAACCGTCTTTAGGAGAGATCAGAGAGGGAAACCAAGTCGTTTCTGGGTCTCCAATCGTCTCTGTACCAGTGTGCTTGGTATATCACAAGCTTTGAGATTGAATTATAAGTCCACATTTATACATTTTATTGAAAAAAAATATTTCCCGTTGCTTTAAAACTGTTAATATATTTTTTGTTTATTGCATTTGTAACCTCAAAGATAATGCCCAAAATTTCAAAAATCTAGAGTTAACAGTTTAGGAGAAAAAAATTTCTCTAAAAACCGGTTTTTGACAAAAAAAAGTGACTTTCCCGTTATGCAATGCTAACACACTCACCCACCCCCACACACACAGACATCATCGAGAAAACATCATAAAACGACTTCTGGGACCCCAAAACATATAATTCCGTCAAAATCTCGAGATCGAATTTTTTCACGATCTTTATACTTTACTTATTGTAAATGAAAGCGCAACAGATAAAGAAGAAGACTACATTTCTTAATTAAATAATTGGTATATCTATTAATTGATCCTTGTATTATTTAATAATAATGCAGCTCCATATATTTAATACTTGCATCTGAGGGCTCTTTAGGCAGAGAAGGGCCTTTACATTGTTATTCCAGTCGACTGGCACAGTTGAACGTGTCCAATAGTTGTTTACCTTTTCTGACCGGCTTACTGAAAGGCAGGCATCCTTTTAATGTGGTATTTACTTCCTTGCTTCCTTTCCGCAGTGGTTTTCGACATATGTTTGTTAGTGTTTAAACAAAGTAACACAACCAGCTCTGCCTTCACAAGGCCCTTTGAAATATTAAAACATGCTTAACCTATACAGCATCTGCTCTTAATTTCAAGTGAATTACAAAATCTGTTAGGTCAAAAGAATAAAAAATATAACAAAATAATTCATATCTTAAATATATCAGTAAACAATTATCAGGGACTCTTTGCATCCTGATGACGACGATGGTCGAAATATAGAAGTGAGTTATTCCTTTGTCTGTCTGTGTGCTATCATCTTTTTGATTGATTTTTATGTATTATATTTCTATATATATTCTGCATACTAATTATAATAACAAAGATGTAAAAATAATAATTTATATATAACTAGCAAACGTACCTGTCTTTGACGGAATCAAAAATTCTATTATTCTTGGTATTCCAAAATACCATAGAATACCATACCAATTATAGTATTATACTAATACTATAATTATAAATTATAGAATAATAGAAAATATCGTTATTAGTACAGTGTTAAACAAATGCCTCTGTATACACCACATTAGCTGTCTGTCATTCAGGTTCATGGAAGAACAAACAGTTGGAACCTATGACTCTTGAGCAAGTAAACTACAGTTGACTATGTGAGAAAAACTTGGTCTTGCTAACTTGAATTCTTGCGTTAGATAAAGTTTCCCCTTGCGATTTAGTTAACGTCATTGCGAAATAGACTATGACGGGACTTTACAATCGTTTCAACGGAAACAGATAGTGGCACGGAATCAACGGTATGGTATACACACAGACTGCCCATTCCACACCCAGTCATTATGTCCGCCTCTATGGCATATCTGTGCAGAGCACGAACTCAGAGCGTGTCCCGTTGTTTTGGGACACTCACGTTTCGTAAAATGAAATTTGTTACTGCTACTAAATTGCAGCATGATTGGTGCTCCTACTTTAAGTTTTTACTCATGAGCAGGCAGTCTAGGAGAAATAAATTCAGAGTTAAGAAATTCAGTTAGATAATGAACTGCTTCCTCATCACTAATCACTCTCCTGAATGACTTGTAAGTTCTTTCCTCGGTATGATATAGCGTAAGAACTTGTTTGTTGATTTTTCCTGCCTGTTCATATTAAGGGCTGAGAATTGCTCGTTAACAAAACTATTTATTCTTAATAGATAGTACATCCTCAACTCTGGGAAACACCTTTTCAATGATGTCAAATACGCAATATATTTATATGCTCCAACGAAATTAAAATCAACTAACAATACCTACTTGCCACACCTGTGTATTTTCAAAACAAACTTATCTGTGAAGTTAGGAAAATACAGCTTAAAGCCCCATAACTTTGCTTCTGTACTGAATTATCAATCTATTTAGAGCCTATATTTTAAGTTAGGCATACACAAATCTAGTGTCAAAGTTTCAGCTCGCTATGTCTCATGGTGGCTGAGTTTACTTGTGACAAACGTTTTTGCTTTAAATGTCCATACTTCACTTCTACGTTGAATTTCCAATCAATTCAGAGCCTATATTTTAAGTTAGACATACACAAATCTACTGTAAAAGTTTCAGCTTGATATGTATTATGGTGGCTGAGTTTACTTGTGACAAAATTTTGCGGACAGACAAACCGACAGAAATTTTTCTAAGGGTGGATTCGTTTTCTCCTATGTATGAAACGTAAAGAAAACTTGAAATGAGTATGAGTTAAACAAAATCATTATTTTATTTATATAGATTAATTGAAAAGTTCATTAAAGTATTATGATTATAAATTAATGAAAATAAAATATGCTTCATACATATATATATATATATATATTGTAAAATAACTCCCCATATTTGGCTTGCATCTGTTTCTTACATTATTTCTCAAATTTCCGAAATTCCTTCCTCGTCTCTCCATTAAAACTATAAAGCTTATCACCAATATTACTAGTCAACATGTTTCGAATGTACCACATTCATTATCAGAACAATAATGAAAATTACAGTTCATGTATAACAATAATTTAATTTTATATAACAATAATAATTTTATGACAATAACAATCATGAGCTGGTCAGTTTATATATAGAAGGTGGACTAATATAGGAAAGTTTACAAGATAGTGCTTGTAAAGGTATATACATCTTTCCTGCGTGCTTTAGTCGGCTATAAGGTTGCTACAAATATATATTGAGAAAAAAATATATCACTAATTAGCCAGTTTTGCATAGTCAAATCAAATTCAAAGCCAGCATATCAGTATTTAAATTATAACTTATTTAAAATTATAGCTTATTTAAAAATATTATAACTGGAACTTTGAAATTGTTTAAAAGCATGTATATGAACTATTAGACTAGAATAGTGTGAAAAAACTGGATATTTGTTAACCATATAGCAGCTCTTCTACAGAACCCTCATTCTTTCATATTACTCAAAGGTAATATTATTTATATACAAGGTATTGTTTTCTTTGCCCCAATTACTAATAAACACATTTCTCTTTTTCTCAGAGTTTTGGTCAAGGTTAATATATGGATTGACCTTTTCACCAACATTTCGTCTTTATTCTAAGACATCCTTAAGGTTATAAACTAACAAAAAACAATGGACATATCTCATATATACTTTACATTCATCATAATAAATAAAGAAAAAAAAGCTAGCCTTGAGTAAGTTTTTTTTGATTTTTTATGATGAATGTAAAGTAGATATGAGATATGTCCATTGTTTTTTTTTGTTAGTTTATAGCTCTGAGGATGTCTTAAAATAAAGATGAAACGATTGCTAAAAGGTGATTCCATATAGTAACCCTGACCAAAACTATGAGAAAAAGAAAAAAGTGTTTATTATTTATATATACAAGAAAATACTTCTGATTTTAATTTTTGTTCGAGAATGCAACATTAAGATTGATTAAAGCATTATGTTAAACAAATCCATCAATTCTTTACATATAAGAATTTTATTCTTCTTACATCCTGTATTATGTCAATAAATCATTTCAATTGGGTTTGGACATTCATACAAATTTGAGAAATTTAGACATTTCTCACATACATACCAGCAGACACTTAATTTTTAGAAATATATGTTAATGAATGTAAAAAACTACTATTAAATATTTTACACTTTATCACTGTAACATATTTAGTCTATAAGATTTAAATCCACTTAAAATATGACAACTAAAAACCAAAGAAAAGCTTCACCATTAACATAAAATGTTTTGTAATTATTTTGGAATTAATTAATCATTTTCATGGAAATAATTTCAGAAAACAACACATTTAAAAGTTGTTTTTCATAGTAGTGACTGCATCTTTTTATCTGCTAAAATAAAATAGTGAGTTTTTGTAAAATTCTTTCCGTGGGTTTAGTTCATCTGGTTTATGAAATCGTTTTATTAATTGCTAATTATGGGAATAATATTTAACATTAAACTAATTAAGTAACCATTAAAAATACAAAAATAAGTTAAAAATGATCTTTTACTTACTATTTGATGTATTATTCAAGCAATTAACTGGTTTACACAGTAAACTATAGAGAGGTTAAAACAGTTTGAAAGGTTCCAGGAAGGACGCGGAGGAATAAACAAGGAGTGACTTGCCGCCTTTTTTGAATGACAAGGTTTCTACTGTTGTTCAAACCTATACCATTTCAATTATTTCATTATAAAATAGTCCCCTTATTTCAGTTCTTCCTATATAAACATTAATTTACTATATAAATGAATTCATTAAAATATTTCTAAAAAATAAAGCATATAAAATCAATACATACTTTAAATTAATATAAGTAAACCGTAAACCTATTCATTTTAAAAGTCGTTTGAATATTCATGTTGAGTGAAATTTTTGGCAAAGTGAAGTCTATTTGTCTTTTACAATGGTTAAATAATTAGTGTAACAAATAAAATGTTATATTAATTAATTGATAATTCTCGATATTTACAAAAGAAATATCAATATATTATCTATTAACTATTTTATGATAAGAATGAATTTATCTATCAAATTCTTAAAATAATTATTTATTATTTTATTCTTAATTACCCTCTCACAAGACTTATTGGCAATCAAACAAGAGAACGTACTTAGGCCGAACAATGGATCTTTGTAATACCAATAAATGATCATTCTATATTGGGAAGCCATAACTTTGCCTAACCCAATTGTATTTTCTGTTGATACTTGTATTTCGTGGATGTATTTGTTTTAACTAACTATGTTGTTAATGAATTGTTTTTAGCCTTGAAAATACCAAAAAAATTGTTGGCGAAACGTCGGCGTATAAACACGAGTGTTATTTCTTTAGAACAAAATCCTCAAGAAACCCATCTTTAAACTTTAAAAAATCAGTGGTCGAGAAGCTTTATCAATATGAAATTATTATGTCATCATTATTATTATTAAAAACTTTTTTCTTCTTCTTGGAATTTTGGTCATAGTTAATATAATGGAATCACCTTTTTGCTAACGTTTCGTCTTTATTTTAAAACATCCTCAGGGGTATGAAACTTATATTGTTTCATAAAACTAACCATGTCCATTCTTTTGTTAGTTTATAGCCCTGAGGATGTCTTAAAATAAAACGAAAATAATTGGCGAAAAGATGATTCATATATTAACCATGACCAAAATTCCAAGAAGAAGAAAAAAGTGTTTATTAGTAATTGTGGTCAAGAAATAATACCTCATTATTATTATTATTATCACGGCTGAAATAAATTCATTAAAAATTAGTAATTTATAATACTATAAATAAATAAAACAGTATTAGTAATACTAGGAATGTACCTCAAAAATATCGAACACCAGAAAACTAGAACAGATATGTAAAAGTAAAAAAAAAACAAGACAAATTGTACGATGTAATTACCTTATTGATATAGGAAGTATTTCTAATATTATTATTGTCAGGGCGAAATCGATAGATTGAAATTAATAATACTACAAATAACTCTGAAAAGTATATCCGCCGAGAATCAAAGACCGGAAATTAGAAACACAATATGCAGCAGTTAAAGAAGACAAAAAAAAAACATGCAATATTATTACCTCATAGAAGGAAGTATTTATAACATTATTATAACAATATTATTACCTCATAGAAGGAAGTATTTATAACATTATTATAACAATATTATTACCTCATAGAAGGAAGTATTTATAACATTATTGACATCTCTTCTTTCTGCAACATACATTTAGGGAAACGGCATGACTTAATGTTAAATTTATTAAGACTTCAATAACCCTCACGACATTAAATTATATGAATGAATACTATCACAGACAGGAAATACAGGGAGGTTATATAACAATATACGGTTATATAAGCCAGCTAATAAAGCTCAAGAATTATTATACAATAGAGCTTAAAAATAAAAATAAATTAAGAAAAATGGAAGTAAATAATACTAAATAAAGTACACTAGTATATACTAGTGTGTAGATAACATTACATACTGGTGTAAAGATGTATTGCAGAAGGTTAGAATAAATCGTAACTATGATTTGCTATATCACATTATTCTAATATTCTACGATAATCTTTACTCCAATATGATTACTATTCCCTTTATTCTGAGGTAAAATGGATAAACCAACAAAAGTCTCCACACAAATGAAGTTTTATTCAACGCGTTTCGAACACTTTGTGTTCATCATCAGGAAGACGCTATAATACAAATTATATCTAATTAGTTACAAAAATTAGAGTGAAATAATAAAATTCAATTAAGAGAATTCAAGACATATCCAAGGATGTGGTACTGACGGGTTGGTCAAGTGAAAACAACTAGTAGGAAACAGATCCGTTCGAAACGCGTTGAATAAAACTTCATTTGTGTGGAGACTTTTGTTTTTATCCATGTTACCTCAGAATGAGTAAATACCACACAATTACGGATTGCACAACTAATGATTATTCCCTTTATGTTATAAATACTTACTTTTATAAGATAATAACATTGTATATTTTGTTTCTTTTGTTCTTTTATTGTTTCAAATTGTGCTTTTGTTTTCTGAGCTTTGATGATCCGTGGAGGAACTCTTCTAGCGTTATTTATAGTATTATTAATCTTAATAAACTCTTTTTAGTCCTTATAACAGTAATAATGTTATAAATACTTCATCCTATATGGGATTAACAGTATCCTGTAGTTTTACTTTTGAATATTGTATTTTTGTTTTTCTAGTCTTTGCTATTATGTGGAGGTACATTTCTGTTATTTATACCATTAATAATTCTTAATAAATTGTTTTTATTGTTGATAATGCCGAACAATTTTTAACAAAAACCTCGCTGCTAATTAATTTTAATTATTTTGAACCTAATCCTCGAGAATTAATTAATGCTTTAGACATTCAGTGGTCTAGAAAGCTACGAGTATATTAAGTACTACTTGAGATCATTTTAAAACTGTGCTTTTGTTGATAATCTATAGATCAACAAAATGGCTGTTTTAAGTTACGGTTTGGTGAACCCTACTATTCAAATTGATCTCCTTCTAAACATCTAAAAGATGTACGATGAAAGATATAAAAAAGGAAAATTTTTTTTTCCTCAAATGGATTGAGAGAAAACATGAAATCCAGGCTCTATCAACTATTTAATTCTAAACAACTTTGATCGGAAACAGTTTTATCTGAGACTTCATTTAAGCCATCGAAAACCTTCAAAGGATAAAATCAGAATTTTCCATTTGTTTATAAATGTGCCATTCACCCGCCGGCTTTACAGGATTTCTTCCAGAGTTAGTTCCAGAATATTTATATACATCGTCTAGTTGAAAATTTTGACTAGTCAAGAAAATTAGTTTGTTTATATAATATAAATTAATAATTTTCTAATTCAAAAAAATTCATAATTCTAACTAAGAAAAAGATTGTTAAAATAAAACTGAAAAGTCAGCATTGAGGGTTTAATTTTGTAACCTAGAAAATTGACAGAATTTAGATTGCATAATACACCTTTTCTACCAAACGGTTGATATATACATATATATATATTTATATAACAATGATCAAACCACCATAAGAAATGGGAAAACAAGACTAAGATTTTTCAACCGTAACATGCGGTCTTCGTCAGAGTCAAAAACCCAACTGAGTTGGGTCAGAGTCAAAACTCAGTTGGGTTTTTGACTCTGACAAAGACCGCTTGTAACGTTTGAAAGATCTTAGTCTTGTTTTCCCATTTCTTATTGTGGTTTGATCATTGATATATATATATATTGTCTTCCCGCCACTCAACTTCCTTTCCTGAGGACGACTGTTAAAAGGGTCGAAATAATATTGAATGTGAATCCTAGTTTCTGTTTTTAATTCGTGTTTCTCATAGTTTTAAAGTATATATATGGAGAGAGAGAGAGAGAGAGAGAGAGAGAGAGAGAGAGAGAGAGAGAGAGAGAGAGAGAGAGAGAGAGAGAATAATGTGAGTGCTAGTCTGTTTTTATTTGCCAGTTATATTTTTAATTCTATACACATACAACTCCAAATGGACTGTGTTTATAGCATGATTTTAATATTAAATGCTAATTAAGAAAATTCATGGATATATAAAATACTATTTCAATCAAAATAGTATTTTGATTAATTTTATAATTAAAAGGTCAAAACCTATAATAGCTTTCCCCACTCTGTAAACTTACTTTGGTCACAATTCACTTAATGAAAACGCAAAATTAACCCTTGGGAGTGAATTTTACCCCCATTGAGAACCCCTGAAGTGTACATAATATGGAAAATGGAGCAATACTAAATGTGATATTTGTGTTCGTTACAAACAGTTTATTATTAAATAAACTTTGAGTTTCTTAATTTCGCAGATGCATCAAAGTATAGATAAATGAAACTTTAACAAATAATAATATTAACATTTTTTTCATTTTAAAAATTATTATATTATTCGAACGTTTTAAATAAAGGAATATATAACGTACCAAATATCTAATATAAACAGACAAATTGTGGTATATATATTTGTATCTTTCAATTTTTCTTTCAAACTTAAAAAAAAAGGATTGGTATAGTTAAGAAAACTGGAACAATGGGCGGGAGAAAGTTTAATAATATAATTAATTAATAATAATAATTAAGAAATTATTCATTAATTTTTTTGAATTTTCATACCAACTTGATTTGATGATCGTATGAGAATTTATTATTATTGTTTCAATTTACACACCAAGCAGAGAGAAAAATAGAAAAATGGACATATATATATATTTATATATATATATTAATTTCTCAACTTTTCTACTGAATCTCTCGATTTCTCTAATACACTTTCTCCATTTTTATGGTACAAGATAGATTAGTTGACCAAAGTTTTTATTTACATAGTCTGACATGTTTCGGTCCTCACTGAACATTATCAAGGATTATAGTTGTACAAAATCTTAAAATAAACTATACATAACTAAACATAACTTAAAAACATTTATAATTAGAGAAATCGAGAGATTCAGTAGAAAAGTTGTGAAATTAAAAATAGGCATACAATTTAACTAGACACGCATAAACGAAGGTCTGCTCCCGAAATATACGAATATATATATATATATATATATATATATATATTCCGGTTCAGGTCCCTTAAAAAGTACACGAGGAAACATATTAATCGTAAATATGGCATAATATTTATTTGAACCTGCATAAATGAAAGACTGCTTCCTAAATATACCAATATATATTTATATAAAAAGATTTCACATAAACACGTGAAATAACATCAGTTGGGTTTTTGTCTCTGACGAAGACCGCTTGTTATGGTTGAAAGATCTTAGTCTGGTTTCCCATTTCATATATATATATATATATATATATATTGTTTTTCAGAATTTTTTTTAAACCTTAAATAGATTAAAAACAGTTTATTTTTATTCTTTCAATTTAATTTCTTTGAAATCCTTTTGGAAATATAGAAAAGGTATTGTGAAGAATTAGACCGAATTTTGGTCTTCTATTGTCGGATGTGTGCGGGTGTACCAACTGCATTGATAAGGAAAATTTAAAAAAAAATTTATTTTTTTTTTTGATATTTCGGTAGTACCTTTGCTTAGTTGTGGAGATGTGCTAGGGTTGTTATTATCACTGTTATTGTAATTGTTGGGGTTGACGAAGTGTTGACGAATGCTAAAGCACAACGCAAGCCGATTGCTTACGACCGATTCAAAGGGTTACGGTAGACTGTCTTACTTGGACTGATGGCCGCTTGCAGCGCTTTTAACAGAGGTAGCGGAATTCAACCAAATCTCATACACACACACACACACACACACACGCATATACACACCTGTCTCCATGTTGGCTGGTTTAAATTGAATTGCATATGCTAATGCTACCACCACACACACATACAACTGAAATCAGATAGAATAAAACTCCCAGCTATCATATCCACTTTTCTATCTTTCAAAACAGACAAAAAAAAAACAACCTTTTTTTATACTCTAGTAATCATCAAATACCTTATCACCAATGGAAATATTTCTTCTACAACTACTGCACCAGTGGTGTATCAAAAGAAAAGGGAGGGAGTGAGTTCCAGGGGGCAGTATTTTCAAGGGGTAAAAATAGTAAAGAAAAAAAATCTGACATTTTATATCAAAATGAGTTTTTAAGGTCGTAATTGTTTTTATCTTTTATGTGTGTAAAACTGTCTTTACACGGATTTTTTAACTTTAATATTTGCAAATTAAAAATAAATGTATTTTAACTTTTTCAAGCTAAGTTTTCAAAAAGGTTGAAAGTTCATTAAACTTATTTTTTTAGCCACTTAATTAAATTTAACAATTTTTTTTTATGTTTTGAATTATACGTTTTTGATTTGAATGATCTTTGGTTTTCTTTGATGACGACTGTATACGTATTATTACTGTAATAAGATGATAATCTGGGACTAATAAGAGAGTCTAAAATTAGGTCATTGATTGTAATTCTGTGAAAATATTATTTTCTTATAAAAAAAAATGAACTCTGTTGTTTATTCATGGCATGTTTGTACTTTTTTATACTGATCTAGGATTGTGAAGGTTTCAGTTAGAATCTTCCATTATCTTTGAGTTTACGACATTCTGCTAGAAAAATGATCAGACCATGCTGCTTGGAACTAGGATTTTGGCCAGGCCATGGAGAAAATAACTAAACACGGCCATGGCTAGGCCATACTACTAGGAACTAGTCCAAAACATACTACTAGGCCAGGCCATGCTTAGGCCATGCTATTACCTATACTAGTTTAAGAACTAGTATAGGTAATGCTGCTAGGAAGTAGGAACAAGGCCAGGCCATGCTGCTAGGAACTAGGAATTCGGCAAGGTCATGCAGCAAGTAACTAGACCAGGCCATGCAGCTTGGAATCAGGAACTAGACCAGGTCATTCTGCTAGGAACTATACTACTTCATCCTGCTAGGAAGTAGGACAGACCATGCTGCAAGGAACTAGACCAGGAAATGCTGCAAGGAACTAGGCCAGGCCATGCTGCTAGGAATTAGGATAGATCATGCTGCTAGGAAATAGGAACTAGGCTAGACCATGCTGCTAGGAACTAGATACTAAGCCAGGCCATGCTGCTAGGAACTAAGAACTAGGCCAGGCCATGCTTCTAGGGAAAGCAGTCGAGGACAGATGAAACCTACTGCAGAATAGATTTTAGGGAATATTAGTAGAAGAAGAGGTCAATCTGAAGTGAAATGGAGAGATGGACACTATACACTCTGCAAATCAATGAGGCAATGGTAGGTTTATGATAAAACAGCCGTAGTAACAACAGAGAGACTCTTACGAAACAGTAAGACGATTCTCAATTGAAATTCTAAAAATTAATGAATAAATAGGTTATTGAGGGCTTTAGCCATAGATTACATTATGGGGATAGCTGTACTGTCGATATTACGTCTCCTTCGTCAATATCTTTCCCCTTGTACAGTATTTGAAACCACAAAGCTTATTATATTAGTCAAAGTTTATTATATAATTATAACTAAAAAATAATAATCAAAATTTTCTTGTTTATTATTTGTGCAATCTGTTTTTTTTTATTTATGAGATATTGTTATTTTTTTTCTCCGACTACCATTTTATGTATTTAGAAGTAATTATGGTTCAGGGTTTGTGCTTCATCTATTAGATTTGGTAGCAGAAATCAGGTGGACACCCATTGGTGCACTCCGTAACTGTATTTAATCTTTATGACAAGAGAAGGTCACGTGGTCATTGTCGTTTTAGTCGTCTTTGTGGGGATTACTAGTAAGGAAAGATTTTGAGCGAGGAGGTTTGGATGAGTTGAGAGTTTACTGTGGAATCTTTTCTAGTGGTCTTTTGTATAGTCGCGAACAAAGGGGACTTTAAGATCTCGGTGAATGATTATGTTTGGAACGTAAAATGGGAGATGTGAGAGTTTTCTAAGTATTTTTGATTGAATGGCTTGTATAAGACGAATATTTCATGGTTTGAAAAAACCTCAAAGTTCTATACCATAAGCCCAAGAGGGCTTGAAAATTGTGTTGTATATGTGGAGTTTTAAGAGTTTAAGAGTTGTAAGTTAGTGTGAGTTTTGATTTTCTGTTTAAGAGTCTTATAAGGCGTGTGTATCGTCTGTTAAATCTCTATGTAATCTGTTATAGTGTGTTATTTACTCATATTGGGGAATTTCAAAAAATCAATGCGTTTCGAACACCTAGTGTTCTTATTCAGGTTTACATGTGCACCTCATGTAGTACACGTATGTACGGGACGAGTCCCGAAGATCAGCATCTCAAGAGTGCTGATGTAAACCTGAAGAATAATAATAAGTGTTCGAAACGCGTTGTTAGTATGCATATTAAACTTGTTTTGTGTGGAGACGTACTTTTTTTAAATTCTTCAAAATTTTCCTTCTCTTGACCAAATATATTCTACTGCATTTATTCGGGTTTTGGTCCAGCGCAAAAGAAAGTTTAATCCGTGAATTATGAAAAAACATATACTGATAACGTAAGTAAAATATATACTATAATCATTAATCGCTAATCAATATTTATAACAATATTATTTTAAACTTTCAGCATACCTTGTAACTTGATGGAGTCGTCCGACCGGTTTCGCATCGGTTGCATCATCTAGTCCCATTCAATGAGACGTGAAGATCTAGAAGTACAGACGAAAAGTCGGACTAAGGAGTCTTTTGGAGAATAGTTTCTCACTGGACCAAACCTAGATAAAGAAAAAAAGTGTTAATAATTATTATTAAATGTTAATAATAATTTTTTTTCTTTTTTTCGGTATGTGAACTGCATTTACGCACATAGTGCTGGGTTCCCAGTTAAACCAGACTACGAACTAAAACACCCCCTTTTCTTCTTGGACACTAGCCTGGAACTGTTTCCCACATTACCTTAGGCTAGACCATTCATTCCCTTAAGTAATGCAGCCTTACTTTAGAATTAGTTACTCTAGCTCTTCTAGGTGTCTCTTTTTTTTTTGTAGAGAGGATATTTTTGACTAGCCAGTTTACCATTTTGTACACATCAGCACTCTGTATCATTTTGGCCATAATGGTTTCTGGGGAGAATATACCGATTCCCTTCACTAAATCACATTATTAAATGTTAATAATAATAAAAATAATAACAGAAATAAGAACAGTGATATTGATGATGATATAGATGATATTGATAATAATATAGATGATATTGAGGATAATATAGATTATATTGATGACAATATAGATTATATTGATGACAATATAGTATATATTGATGTAATATAGATTATATTGATGATAATATAGATTATGTTGATGATATTATAGATTATATTGATGATAATATAGATTATATTGATGATATTATAGATTATATTGATGATAATATAGATGATATTGGTGATAATATAGATTATATTGGTGATAATATAGATTATATTGATGATAATATAATTAATATAATATAAATGATATTGATGATAATATGGATTATCTTGATGATAATATAGATGATATTGATGATAATATAAATTATATTGATGATAATATAGACGATGTTCATGATAATCCCCATAATAAGCATGATTGGGAATTTAAAAATTACGTCTCCACACAAAAGTAAGTACACATGCGTGGAGATATGTAAGGAGACGTAATTTTTGAAATTCCCCATCGTGAGTAAACAGCGCACTATAATAGATTAAACAAGTAATAATGATAAACATACTACCAATAATAAAAAATACACAATTAAAATGAAGATACTATTAAATTAAAGTTAATAATTAAAGTTAATTTATTATGGTAACAATACTAATATTAATATTAATAACTAATGTGATGTTTACTAACCTCTAGAGTTCCAAGCGTATACGCATGTATTTAAAACTTATAATGTTTCCAAGTTCTTTTTCTCTGTACTACTCATAAATTTTCATGGCTTGTCAAAATGAAGTACAGAGTGTTCGTAAAAATATCGGTAGGAGCAGCACTGCAGTAGATAAGGAATTTTTAAAGCAATCCAAAAATACAAATATAATAACATATATCAATACAGATAATGTAACTAATGGTGGAGAATTTAAAAAAAATCATCTTCACACAAAAGTGCTCTATGTTAAAACTAACAACGCGTTTCGAACACTTAGTGTTCTTCTTCAGGTTTCTATAAAAAAAAACATACATATCTATGAGCTTTACGAACATAAGAATGAATAACTTGAAAATAGAATATAAATAATTGAATAGTGAGTAGCACTATTGAAGTTTTTAAAAAGGGAAAATAGTATGCTAGTAAATAAAATAAATTAAATAAATAAATTTAAAAACTTCAATAGTACAATGTAACATTCAATTAATTGTATTATACTTTCGCGTAAGTCATACTTATGTTATTAAAGCTCACACATATGTATGTTATTTATATGTAAATCTGAAGAAGAATACTAAGTGTTCGAAACGCGTTGTAAGTTTTAACATGGAAACGTAATTTATGACCGAGTCCCGATAAACTTTAGTTTTGTTTATAATTAATATATTAATATAAATATTTTTAATATTATGTTTACTAAACATCTGAAACACCAACAATATTCATACATTTAACATTTATAATGTTTTCAGTTTGTTTTTCTCGTAGTATTCACGAGTTTCTATGATTTTCCTGAGTTATCAAAATGCAATGCAGAGTGTTCGTAAATATGTCGCTAGGAGCAGCACTGTAGCTGATAAGAAAACGAGCAAAACAATGTAATATTCTTTAAGATATCAAAAAAAATACCAAAGTAATATGTATATACATATAAATAATGTAACTAAGGTTTTTTTTATGTTATTGTAATTAATTCTGTATTAATGTATACCTGAAGATGTATAAAAATATAGATGAAACGTTAGGCAAAGATGTTTTTTTTTTGAGAATTCTTTCAATCTGGGACTTACCCTGATAACAAAAAATAGTGTAAATATTGGTGACGTTAATAATAATAATAATAATAATCATCATCATGCTGTTTGTTTCTTGACCACTCTTTATTCACAGGTTTTGAGATTTTTTAACGGTTTTGGTCTAGATGTAAAAAACGCTTCTTCGCCAACGTTTCGACATATATTTATGTCCTTCTCAGGGCTAAAACATTAATACATTGAGCACAATTATTACGACTACATTAGGTCTATTGTTTGCTAATATGTAACAAAAAAGATAAACTATGGTATTACGTATTCCAGTCTGGTTTTGTACTATATTGATAAGAATTTCAAGAGATTTAAATTTGTTTACCTGGGATGTCTGTTGTGTATCCTTGGTTTTTTTTTCTTCTTTTTTTTCCACGTAAACAAATTTAAATCTTTGGAAATTCTTATCAATATAATACAAAACCAGACTGGAATACGTAAATCCATACTTTATCTTTTTTGTTACATATTAGCAAACAATAGACCTAATGTAGTCGTAATAATTGTGCTCAATGTATTAATGTTTTAGCCCTGAGAAGGACAGAAATATTTGTCGAAACGTTGGCGAAGAAGCGTTTTTTTATATCTAGACCAAAACCCTCAAAAAATCTTAAAAGCAATAATAATAATAATAATAATACATAATAATGACGTTAATAATGATAATAGGACAGGGATCTTCAACCTTTTTTACATCGCGACCCATTTTTGACGCCAAAACTTATTCGCAACTCTTTAGTGAGAACAAAAATAAAAAAGGGAATATTAAAATAAATTTGATCAATAGTAAATTTAATGAGATTGCTGTGCCGTATTAATAATAAATAAATTATTTATTTAATTTACTCCTTTACTTTCTATTTAAAAATAAACAATTTCAAACATTTCACGACCCCCGTTTAACCCTTTCGCGACCCCCAAGTGGGGTGACTCACCTGTTGATGATCCTTGATTATAGGGGATAATACAATAGAAATAATAACAGTGATACCAATGTTAATAAAAATTAATTAACATACTACTACTACTACTACTAATAATAATAATATAGAAGCAATACAAATTGGGAGAAAACAACAATTGAAAGTCTCCACGCAAAAGAAGATTGTTATTTAAACTACGTTTCAAACAGTTCGAGTTCATCATCAGGTAAACTTCCAATAGGAGTAGTGGAGGACAGGTGACTGTCAAAACTGTTCCAGTCTCAATTTGACTGTAACCAGTCGTTCATTGGTCCTATTTGATGTTTACCTGATGATGAACACGAACTGTTTGAAAAACGTGTAGTTTAAATAAAAAACTTATTTTGAGTATAGACTTTCAATTATAGTCCCCCCCACCCACCCACCCAATAAGTATGAGTAAATACTAAACAATTACGGACTGCACAACTAATGAGTTAAAAACAATACAATTGAAATGCAAATATATGGTAATTTCATGTTGATAATAATAATAGGTTTCTTATTATTGTTATAGAACAACATACTCCACCAGAAGGCATACTTGGATGGTACACAATAATCCTTATTAAATTATGATAATGCTGCTTAACAATTATAATAATTAACAATGATGATAATAACGAAAATATAATATAATATAAAATCTAAATTAATGTAATACTAAGCAGTAATAATGATCACGATGATATAAAGCAATACTACTAACAAAATAATAACAACACAATGATTGTAATTGGACATCATGGTAACAGAGTAATCGCGACTACTCACAAACATGATACAGGTTATTATAACTGTTAAGTAAATTGAAATATTTATCCGCCACTTCTTTGAAGGCACCGACTAGGCCCTCCTCTAACAAAGCTGCAAACTGTGGGGGCCACGCACCTCCGGCAGTCACCACTCGTCTCTCCAGCCTGCTCCTCTCCGAGTTCAACTCAACGCAGTCGAACAGTATGTATTCAACTGTTACACGCTGGAGAGTTTACAAGCTTCAGGCGGTGGAGGTAGTGGCCAAATCTTCCATGCTCTGTTAGAAACTGGGTCAGTTTTCAATCCACTTTGAGGTTTTTATGCGTTCTTTATCTAATATTTATAGTAATGACATAATTATTATTATTATTATTATTATCAGTTACTATATGATTCAATGATAAAATTAAATATTATAATAATACTCAGAAAATAATAATAATAATAATAATAATGATTCTGCAACTCCACCCCTTATGCTGTGGATTAGACTCCTGATTAAGATCCTGCCAGAAGGGGCTAGAGTGGTGATGGCAAACCTATGACACGCGTGTCAGTCTTGACACGCAAACTCATTTATAGTGACACGCATCATCAAAGATAAAAAAAATTCATAATTGAAATATTTGTCTCTCATAACAGCCAAAATCGGTTATTAATTATAACATTATTAATCTGTAAACAATAGTTAATATTTTATTTTTGAAACCAGACTTATATGAAACAGAGTGATAGAAAAAGAGATGAGAGATAGTGAGAGAGAGACAGACAGAGTGAAAGAGAAAGTGAGAGAGAGAGACAGACAGAGTGAAAGAGAAAGTGAGAGAGAGAGAGACAGAGAAAGAGACAGTGTGAGAGAGAGACAGAGTGAAAGACAGAGAGATGAGAGACAGTGAGAGAGAGAGACAGAGTGAAAGACAGAGAGATGAGAGACAGTGTGTGTGTGAGAGAGAGAGAGAGACAGTGAGAAAGAGAGAGTGAGAGAAGAGAGACAGTGAGAGATATTGAGTAACAATAATATTGCGTAACAAATATGCATATTAAAAACATTTAAACATATTGATTTTAATATAAAATAGCTGAATTTTGAAAACATGCCAAATTCTAAATTCTTAATTCTGGTTTCATAACTTTGATTTTTGTATTTTAAATAACATTAAAAAAAATAATTGAGCATTTAAATATATTGCTATATTATAGGTAAAAGTTTTTCTATGGTTTTATTGAGTGTCCCGAAGCAAATACCTCTGTGCGGCAAAGTTGCTTTACAGTCAGCTAGCAGGTGAAACGGTGCTAATATGAAATTCTCAATTCTGAAAACATTCTAAATGCTAAAATATTAAATTCTGGTTTTTGTATTTTAAATGACATTAAACAAATAATTAACTTTATTATTATTGTTTGAGGATGACTATAACACTGCGTCTTAAAAAAAAACTATTGTACTTCCCCCCCTTTGTAATAATTAACTTATAAAAATTATAAATATTTATATTTTCTTTTTAGTCTTTGCTTTTGCAATGTTTCGCGATTTTTCAAAATTTTAGCACGCCAAAGTCAAAAGGTTTACTATCACTGGGTCAGAGTGAAGGAAGAAACCCGTAATTTTTCTCATAGGTTTCCTTCCAACTGTCACTGAGAATGTTCTAAACCAGTGTTACCCAAAGTGGGCGATACCGCCCCCCTGGGGGCGGTGCTTTGATATCGGGGGGCGGTAATGCAAAAAAGGAACGGAGATTCTATTTCCATAAATTAAAAATGTTCATGCAATATAATTTCTAAATTTAAGTGAAAACACGACTTATAAACTTCTAGGAAACAGTTCATTAAAATTATTTGTTTTGATAATTCATTTTTATGTTAAAAGTATATTCTCACACCTGAGTTTGTTTTATTGAGTATTAATTCTTTTGCATAAATATGCTATGAAACAATACATCTATTGGATTCTAAATAAATATTTCATTAGGTATTATTTTAATTTAATTATTAAAATGTTACTAATTTGGTTATTTAGTCTAGGAATCTGATTATTATTTAAGGGTTTGAGTTATAAGTTTATTGACACAAGGGGGCGGTCACTCGAAAAAGTTTGGGAAACACTGTTTTAGTGGTAGCCTTGTACAGGACCACAGGGTGGTTCTGCGTATCACCTTGTTAGTAGGTTTTGCAAACTGACTGTCAGCCCCTCAGGGTGATTTGCACCCTTCCATCTTTCGTCCCTCAGCGCACAAGACAAGGGGGCATCACTTGGAGATGGGTGGAGCATTAGTCGGTTGTCTGGCTTGTCAAGACAGTCTAAGGCGCACAAAGCATTTCACTACCAACTCCCATCACTATATAAAAAAAATAGGTAAGCTTCTTCTAAACTGGCGCCAGGATATTTCTAAAAAATTAAAAAAAATTGTATGTGGCTAAGACTGCATGAAGGGAGCCCACTCATGAAGGACGACTGCTTAGCGTGACTCATCAGTTGAGAGCTAACACCACTGTGCATAGACGGTGCAGCCTTTTTATGAATGAATCGTATACTAGGATAGGTTTGCTTAGGTTAGGTTAGGTTATTAGGTTAGGTTATGTTAGGTTAGATAAGGTTAGCTTTTGTTGGGTTAGGTTATTAGGTTAGGTTGGGTAAGTTTTTTGTTAGGTTAGATAAGGTTAGGTTTTGTTGGGTTAGGTTATTATGTTAGGTTGGGTAAGTTTATGTTAGGTTAGATAAGGTTAGGTTAGGTAGGGTAAGGTTAGGTTAGGTTAGGTAAGGTTAGTTTAGGTTTGACTTAGGGATTGGTAACACTGGGATACCGCTTAAGAGCTTTCACGTAAAAAAGCATCGACCTGGTTTGTTGTAGTATCTTTGCGGTATGGCCGAAAATACCGAGGTACGCTATATTATACCAAAACAGGTTGATAATAAAATTACGTACCCAGTGTAACCGTTACGCGAGTTGCCGGCCTCCGAGTGGGCGTTGCCTTGTGGGTCATGGGACAGCTAAAGGGCAAATCGTACAATGAAAATTGTACCTGGTGCGCAGAAAAGTCAACACAGGTTAGCTTAGGCTAGGTTACAATGGCCTTCTCCAAAGAGAACACACATATATAAAATATTTTATATAATATATATATATATATATATATATATATATATATATATTATATAAAATATTTTATATATGTGTGTTCTCTATATATAGTATAATATATATATTATATATATATATATATATAGTATAATATATTTATATAGCATATATAATATATTTATTTATTAGTATAATATATTTATATAGTATATAAAATATTATGTTATAAAAAATATTTTAGGAACATAGGGAGTTTAGGAGCACCAGAGTTGACAAATCAACCATGGCCAAAATGTGTATAAAACTAATTTGTTTTAATAATTTAAACATGTAAATATGGATGGATTTTGTTGTGATTGATAATTTGAGGTAAATAACGTCTATTTAGTACACTCAAAGAATTGTTTGGTCTTCTCCTAAACCAGGAATATAGAAGAACTAATTGAACTTATATTGATTCAATAAACTTATATTGAAAAAACATTACTGCAATATAAGTATGAGTTGCCATTTAAGAAAAAAGAAATGACTCTAAAATCCCTACTGGGGAGTAGGGAAACCCTTATAACCTCTGTGTAAATGTCCGTGTCTGTAAACGCTGTTGCTCTGAAAGTCACTCTAGCCCTATTTTAATTATTATTGCTCTGTAGCAGAGATAATATAATCATATCTAAATATCGAAAAAAATACGACCTTAAAAACTCATTTTGATATAAATCAGGTTTTTTGTTAGATGTTTATTGTGATTTTTTTTGTATTTTTACCTCCTCTAAATGTCGCCCTCCGGTACGTGCCCGCCCCGGGAAGACTACCTCTAGTGACTCCCCTCCCCTCCTCGCAAAACTGTAAGGTCCAAGAGTCTGACTCGATACACTATAAAAGTGCAGGAATCAGGATATGCACAGAAGAATCACTATTCGGTTACTCTTTGAGCCTTCAGTGTAGCGCTCGCTAAAGTACTCTGCCAGAGAGTGTTCAGAGATTTTGCTTCTGAGACAGATGTGTCTGATGATGAACATTATGTGTTTGAAACGCGTCATAAAATAAATCCCTTTTGGTGAAGACATAATATATTTTCCTCATTAAAGCGAATAAATACTACGCAATAACTGCCTGCATAGCTCGTGAGTTTATATGTAATTTATCTTAATAATTGTAGTATTATTTTAGTATAACTTCTATTCATGCATTTTGTCATTACCACAGAGGTTAGTATAATTAATATTAAAATCATAGTAATCCGTCTTACCTCGTACCCTGCTGCTGACGTTCTTAGACCGGTTTCGGGCGTCACCCATCTTCAACAAGAACTGATCAACTGAGGTGATCAGTTCTAGTTGAAGATGGGTGACGCCCGAAACCGGTCTAAGAACTTCAGCAGCAGGGTACGAGGTAAGACGGTTTAATATTAATAACTTCTATTGTTGTATACATGTTGTACCCTGTGTGATCCCTGTGAACATAAATAAATAAACTCTCACATAACACGGTTATTGTAGTGAGAAAAAAAATGTCCCAGCATATTATTAAAAATATCAAATAGATGCAAGGAACTTCAAAACGTTTCAATTTAAAGTGCTATAACCTTACTTCGGGTAACAATATAATACCTTCGTTGTGCTGAACGCAATATGGATGTCTTTAAAGTCTGCAGTTATACAGATTCTGATTATTTTCAAATTTTGTTTGAAATAATGATTTTTTTTCTTTTTTTTTTTTGAAATCATTTAAAATAGAATATGATATATATAATAATTTGTGGAATATAATAAATAATAGAGTGTTGGAGAAGAGGATGAAAAACGATTTTGAAACAAATGTGGTTGGAGTGGGAGGTTGGCGGTCAGGAGTGTGTCAAAGTTTGAATCCCTGTTTGTAAAAAGTTGTTGACGTCAGGATTGTCGGGGAGGAGTGGGGGGAGGGGGTGATAGGGCCGGATCGAGGGGTTGAGACTAGGGGGTGGGGGGCGAGTTGCGAAGGGAATTGTGATTAAATGTGAGTTGTAACCCAGAGCACGGGGGGAGGGGATTGTGGAACGAGTCCAATTAAGTTGAGACGGCAGAGCACTCTAGAGTCCTTCGCCGAACTAAACTCCCCCTCTTCACTCCTACTCTGTTACCTAACAGCTAAGCTTTCCACATAAATCTGTTTATCACTTCTCCTTATGCTGTAATTGATCCATTAAATTGTTTACGATGTCTTAGATGAACTAACAACATCATTATTGCACCTTCACTTGTTTGGAGTTAATATTACCCAACAAAGATTATAAATGTTAAGTTTCAATGACATTTCTATCAACTACATTTAAACACTTTCTTACAGGAATAAGTACTATAGAAGTTCATAACCTTATAACTCAAGTGTATTTAGAATAGGGATCTTTAACGAGTACCTGACATCGTACAGGCTAAGGACAGACAGCTTAACGTCCTCTCCGAGGGACGACGTACTCACATTCACTTCTAACGTGAATAAATCAAGGACCATAGTGGATATTGAACCCCAGATATAAACAAAAACATTGAATAAACAAAATTAAATTGAAGTAATTTAAATTCAATTAAATTGAATAAACAAAACAAAGAGCATAAAACACTTCTTTTGAACACCAATATTAATATAAGTTATGTTCAGTTGGGAACTAGGATAACCCGATTAGAAAAGTGCTATCCTCTGGACTGGTATGTCTGGGGTTCAATGTCGACTCTGGTCCTTGATTTACTCACGTCGTCCCTCGGAGAAGGACGTTAGGCCGTCTGTCCCGTGCCTGTACGATGTCAGGTACTTGTTAAAGATCCCTATTCTAAATACACTAGAGCTAGGCAAATATACGGTCTATGGCCTATTATAGCATATTATATTATAATAATATGACATAATAAAACATATATTACAGAAAAGTTATTGCCGATTAGTAATTTGATACGATAAAACTACTATTTTAAACACTTTTCACTATGACGTCCACTAAGCTATCAAAACATCATAAAATGTACAATATACAAAATTTTTGTACTATATTTATAAAATGTACAAACAATTTGAGTTGATTGCAAAGAAATTATATATTTTAAACAAGCAGTTCAAACACATTTATTACAAAAAACATTTATTGTTTAAACCGATCCCCTAGCGGATGATAATGTCAGCCGTTTACCGGCTTATTTTTTGATCGGAAATTCTACAGATTCTACACTGGGAGTCTCAATTTTGCCTAACTGAAGTGTATTTTGAGTAGGGATCATTAAAGAGTACCTGACATCGTACAGGCTCGGGGCAGACGGCTTAACGTCCTCTCTGAGGGTCGACGTACTCAGATTTATTCACCTTCCGCGTGAATAAATCGAAGGCCATGAGGGGATCGAAACCCGGACTACCAGCCTAGAGGCGAGTGTTTTAACCACTGAGCTAACCTGGCCTCCCTAAAAACATACAAACAGTATTAAAAACGAGGTTTGATAAATCTTCTTTGAGTAGTATCACAAAGGGCCAATGTTTGAGCCAGCGTAGTCTAGTAGCAAAGCACTCGCCTCTGGACTGGTAGACCAGGAGTTCAATACCCACTTTGGCCCACTATTTATCCATACAATAGGGGGAAAAAAATATGAGCACGTCAACCCTCGGAAAGAACGTTAGGACGTCTGTCTTTGACTGTACGATGTCAGGTACTCGTTAAACACCTCTACTCTAAATATATTTTAGCTACGCAAAATTTAGGACTGTCAATTTAGAATCAGCAGGTAACGTGGGTCACCAATTACTGAAATAGATGCCCAATATTAAATGAACCTCAATTTTCACCCTTAGAACAGCAACGAAAAGTGTGATTGTTGGAAAACAACAAACATACTGACTTCAGGAGTGTAATACTTTGCGTTTTAATATAAAACAAAGAATTTGCTCTAAATACAAAGAGAATATAAGCTTTATACGAATTCAGTCTTTAAAATCAATCTTGGTGTCAAAGTATTGATTTATCAAAGTAAGTATTGATAATCAAAGTAAGTAAAATGATATCAAAGTAATTAAATATTGATAAAAAACTGGCAGAAATTAGACCTCATAACAAAAACAAATTACTACTGTTTAAGGATACTAGAAGAATTAAGTTACTTAACGTTAAAGTTACTTAAAGTTAGTTACAGTTAAGTTAATGTTAAAGTTAAGTTGAAGTTATTCACAGTTAGTTACAGTTAAGTTAATGTTAAAGTTAAGTTAAATTTAGTTACAGTTAAGTTAATGCTAAAGTTAAGTTAAAGTTATTTAAACTTAAGTTAAACTTTGTTAAAGTTAGTTACAGGTAAGTTAATGTTAAAGTTAAGTTACACTTAGTTAAAGTTAGTTACAGTTAAGTTAATGTTAAAGTTAAGTTAAATTTAGTTACAGTTAACTTAATGTTAAAGTTAAGTTGAAGTTATTCAAAGTTAGTTACAGTAAAATTAATGCTAAAGTTAAGTTAAAGTTATTTAAAGTTAAGTTAAATTTTGTTAAAGTTAGTTACAGGTAAGTTAATGTTAAAGTTAAGTTAAATTTAGTTACAGTTAAGTTAATGTTAAAGTTAAGTTGAAGTTATTCAAAGTTAGTTACAGTTAAGTTAATGTAAAAGTCATTTAAAGTTAAGAGAAGGCCTCTTGGTTTGTTAAATCAATGTAATGCTAACTTGGTACGTTGAATTCCATGCAGCAAAAGAGCTGAGTAATAGCAGTATAATAGAATATTTATACTAAAAAAATTATACTACATTTTTAAAACTAAAATTTTCATTTAAGCCGTAGTGATCGGCGATGGTAGCTCAGTGGTTTGCATGATCGCCTCAGGAATTTAGTTTTGGGGTTCTATACCCACTCTCGATTTCTTCACATGAAAGATGAAAAAATCAGAACAAGTTTCCATCAGAGAGGACTTTAAACCGTCGGTCCCGAGTCTATACGATGTCAGGTACTCGTTAAAGATCGCTACTCTAAATACATTTGAGTTTGGCAAAATTTAGGAACCCCAATGTAGAATGTTCACTGTATGGTATCACAAAGGGGCCAATGTTCGCCTATGTGTGTTCTCTCGTGAAACGACCACTGCAACCTTACCTAATTTAACATTGATGTATCGAATTAATATTTCACACAAAAATGAGTCCTACAATATAGATTTTCTCTACTATTTCTGCTTAATATTGCATGATGGAAAAGTCACTTTTTTGTCACAATTTTATATATATATATATATATATATATCATTTATTATATAACACATTAAAATTATATAATTATAATATGTACTTATTATATAATGTATATAATAATATATAATTGCGCTTGAAATTCGAAAAAACGATCCAAACTGGACGTAAATCAATTCAAAAACGAAGGAAAACAACACACAGAGAAAGAGACACGCTTACAAACTCAAATTTTTGGATGATCCGTCTTCAGGAAAAAAAGAGAATGAGCACTTAAAATTCGAAAAAACTATTCAAACTGGAGCAAAACAGTTCTATAACTGATTATACTCGTAATATAATCAGTTATATATTTATAACATAATATAATTATATATTATATATAATCTATAATTGTATATATCAGAATTTTATATGCCATAAATACTGTTTTCCTTCTAAACAAACAACTATAAAATAAAGAAGCAATATATTTTTTATTGTAGAAGGTTTGTAAAATTTGAAGACGTAGAACACTGTCAGCATTTTGAAAAATGACAATTTAGTTTATATTGACAACAGAAAGAAATTGTACCGTAATAAAGAACTCTCAGTTTGAATGAGATGACATATTAGTCTAAGACAAATAGAAATAATATTTTGTGATGTTATTAGTGGAATAGAATACCTTTAGAGTTTTTATTCCAGCATGTTTGTTTCTTTTACAGTGCAGGACTTCAGTCGAGCAGGTTCGATTGACTGGAGTGACTGGAACAGCAATATACAATATCTCAAGGTATTATCTTTTCTCCTTTAATAATAATAATATTGTATATAAATAAAATAATGATTTTGTCTGTACATTGCTTAGAACTAACTCAATTCAAGTTTTCTTTATGTTTCATACATTGGAAAAACCGAATCCACCATTAGAAAAATTTCTGTCGGTTTGTCGGTTTGTCTGTTTGTCTGCAAAACTTTGTCACAAGTAAACTCAGCTACCATAAGACATATAAAGCTGAAACTTTTACAGTAGATTTGAGTAAGTCTAACTTAAAATATAGGCTCGGAATTATTTGGAAATTCAACGTAGAAGTGAAGTTATGGACGTTTAAAGCAAAAACGTTTGTCACAAGTAAACTCAGCCACCATAAGACATGGCGAGCTGAAACTTTGACACTGGATTTGTGTATGCCTAACTTAAAATATGGGCTCTAAATAGATTCATAATTAAGTACAGAAACGAAGTTATAGGACTTTAAGCGTATTTTCCTTACTTCACAGACAAGTTTGTTTTGAAAATACACAGGTGAAGCAAGTAGGTATTGTTAGTTGATTTTAATTTCATTGGAGCATATGAATATATTGCGTATTTGACAGCTTTGAAAAAGTGTTTCCCAGAGTTGAGGATGTACTATCTATTACGAATAAATAGTTTTGTAAACGAGCAATTCACAACTCTTAATACGAACAGGCAGGAAAAATCAACAAACAAGTTCTTACGCTATATCATACCGAGGAAAGAACTTACGAATCAGTAAAGAGATTGGATTAGTGATGAAGAAGCAGTTCATTATCTAATTGAATTTCTTGACTCTGAATTTATTTCTCCTGGACTGCCTGCTCATGAGTAAAAACTGAAAGTAGGAGAACCAATCATGCTGCAATTTAGTAGCAGTAACAAATTTCATGTTACGAAAAATGAGTGCCCCAAAACTGTGCAACGGGACACGACTCTGAGTTCGTGCTCTACACAGATATGCCATAGAGGCGGACATAATGACTGGATGTGGTATTGGGGAGTCTGTGTGTATACCACGCATACCATTGATTTCGAGCCACTGTCTGTTTCCATTCAAATGATTGCAAAGTCCCGTCAGAGTCTATTCGCAATGACGTTAACTAAGTCGCAAAGGGAGACTTCATCTAACGCAGGAATACAAGGTAGCGAAACCAAGTTTTTCTCACATGGTGAACTGTAGTTTACTTGCTCAATAGTCAGAGGTTTCAACTGATTGTTCTTCCATGAACCTGAAGGACAGACAGCTAATGTAGTGTATACAGAGGCATTTTTTTAACACTGTACTAATAATGGTGTTTTCTACTATTCTATAATTTCTAATTATAGTATTAGTAATATACTATAATTGATATTTTGGAATACCAAGTATAATAGAATTTTTGATTCCGTCAAAGACGGGTGCATTTGCTAGTAATATAATATAATAAAACACACATATTACTGAAAAGTTATTACCCATTGTAATTTGATACGATAAAACTACCATTTTAAATATTTTCACTATTACGTCCACTAAGCTATCAAAAGATCGTAAAATGCACTATATACAATATGTTTGTAGTATATTTATATTATATTTGTAAAATGTACAATATACAATATGTTTGTACTATATTTATATTATACTAGTAAAATGTACAATATACATTATGTTTGTACTATATATATATATATATATATATATATATATATATATATTATATATATTATTATATGGTAAAATGTACATACAATTTGAGTTGATTCTAAAGAAATTATATATATTAAACAAGCAGTTCAAACATAATTATTAGAAAAACATTTATTGTTTAAACTGAACCCCTAGCGGGTTGATAACCTCAGCCGTTTACCGGCTTTTTGTTTGATCCGTGATTCTACATTGGGAGTCCTAAATTTTGCCTAACTCAAGTGCATTTCGAGCAGGGATCATTAACAAGTACCTGACATCGTAAAGGCTCGGGACCGACGGCTTAACTTCCTCTCCAAGGGACGACGTAGTCAGATTTATTCACCTCCCATGTGAATAAATCGAGGGTCACGTGGTGATCGAAGCCCGGTCCTATCAGTTCAGAGGCGATCACGTTAACCACTGCGCTAACCTGGCCTCCCTGCAAAAAACATACAAACAGTATCAAATACGAGGTTTGATTAAAACTATTCTTAGATTCCTTAGCATGAGTTAGGCAAAATTTAAGAGCCCCAATGTAGAATCCTCTTGTGTGGTATCACAAAGGGCCAATGTTTGGCCTGTACCGTCATTTTTCGAAAATAAGATACAGTCTTACTTACTTTTTGGGCCCAAAATACGTGCTAGGGCTTATTTTCGGAGGTGGGCTTCAAGTACAATAAGTCCATTTATATTTTTTTTCTTAAATATTCATATATATACAGAAATTTAAATTCATTCAATTACAATCATGTAAACTTCTGGAATATCGTTATAAATTATCAAATTTTAAATTCTTTCTGATTTTCCTCCAAATCCAATTCCTGTAGAATTATTGGTCTGAATCTCTCATATCTTACAATATAGCTGGCATTTTTAATGAATTATATTTTTCACATTATTTTAACTAGCGCTTATTTTCGGAGGAGGGAAAATATTCCAAAAATCCCGAAAATCACACGAGGGCTTATTTTCGAGGGATGTCATGTTTTCGGAAAAAGACGGTATGTTCCCTTGTGGGACTGTCACTGCAAACTAACCTAGTTACTTGATGGTCATCAAAGTTATTTTTCAAACAAGATGATTGTGGAACTTACTATCTACTTTGCGGCTTTTAAAGAATAAGAAAATAGAACATGAAGAAAAATTAAAAAAAATACGTCTCCATACAAAAAAGCTTTAAATTAAAAGTAACAACGTATTTCAAACACTTAGTGTTCTTCTTCAGGTTACATGAAAAAGACACTAAGTGTTTAAAATTTGTTGTTAATTTTGACATGAAATCTTTTGTGTGAGACGTAATTCTTGAAACTACTCATCGTGAGTGAACAACTCTATAACAGATTGCACAAGTAATGAAAGAAAATAGAATATATATATCATTTTTATAAAATTACAATTTCATATCAATATTATGGTAATATTTATTATATATATATTTTTTTTGTAAATAAAAATGTGATGCTTATATTATATAGCAAGGTTTAAACTGAGGATGAAATATTTTCCAATCTCATCAGAGATGTTTATATTGAGTTATTGGGGAGGGGGAACAAGACGTTGCTATTCTCAGAGTACCCTAAATCCTTTAAACCTTAATCCTAAAGAAGATTCTGTTCTTCACCGTCTTTCTATATGCTGGAATCAAGGAGTTTATTCAGACCTAGATATATGCCAAGCTGCTGTAGAGGTGGCAATATCACCTTGCAAAGCCTTTTCCTTCTTCTATTCAACTTCAATCTCTTTCTTCTCTTATATATATATATATATATATATATATATATATATATATATACAAGATTTCACATAAACACGTGTAATAACAGTCAATGATCAAACCACAATATGAAATGAAAAAACAAGACTAAGATCTTTCAACCGTAACAAGGGATCTTAGTTACGCATGTACGTAACATATATGTGTCTTGCATATGTTTTGCCTTTTATAAATATAAGGAGCGATTACCTAATTAATCTTTTGGTAGTGTGAATATACTAGTAATATATATAATTATATATATATATATATATATAATATATATATGATATATATATATATAAGTAGCAGTTTGCGTTTCAACGCGAGTACTTCGCACTTCTTCCCGATGACGTCGGATGTCGAAATATATCGAAGTGATTTCTGTAGTGACTTTCTCTGTTCTTTCCTATGTGTTAAACTTTATATATATATATATTAAATAACAGATTCAATAATATATCAACCGTTTAATAGGACAGGTGTGTTCTCTATTAGGGATTCGGTTAAATTTCCTAGGTTCAAAAATCAACTGTCATTGCCGACGTTTCAGTTTTATTTTCAAACCTTTTTCATAGGCAGAAATATGAATTTTCTGTCTAAGAAAATTCTTACTTCGTCCTATCAAAAAGGTGGCTTGTTTGAACTGCGGTTGTTCTTGAACTGCGACCAGCGTAAGAAAAAAAACGCTACTTGCACAGCTCTTCTCTTTAACAATTTTATCAATATAAAAGTGTACACTATTATTTCTTATCTGGTGATAAATATAACTTTCTGTTTTCATGGCATGATGAGTGTTTTCGTCTATATGCCTCTACTCATCACGTCTCCGACCCACAAGTGTCAAATGTCAATAATGAACTCTATGGTGAGTCGTCTCAAAATAGCTTGTTCTCAATAAAGTATGTTAAATTTATTTTTCCTCGTTAGTGCAGTTGCAACGTACTAGTCTCTGGACTGGTAGATCCGGGGTTCAATACTCCTCTGACTATAGATTTATTCGCGTGGGATATGAACAAATATAGACATTTCGTCTACATTTGTAGACATATTCAGAGCTACATCAATACAAAATTCAATTACAGTAACATGAAAAAAAATTATATGGCATTATTTAATTAATTGCCTTGGTAAATAATGCAAATTTATAACATTTTTCCTTGTTACTGTGATTAAATTCTGTATTGATGTACCCCTGAAGATGTAGACCTTTGTGTCTCTAATATTTCAGTGATAGCTATATTGTGTTATATCAAATAGGTGCTTTAAATATGCATAAACCAGAGGTCTGGGTTAGGTCAGTGGTTAACGTACTCGCCACTCAACTGGTAGGTCTGGGGTTCGATACTGGCATGGCCCTCGATTTATTCATGTAAAAGATGAACAAATCTGAGCATGTCGTGCCTCAGAGAGGACGATAAATCGTCGGTCCCGAGCTTGTACGATGTCAGGCACTCGTTAAAGATTTCTAATCTCTATACACTTCAGTTAGGGAAAATAAAGACTCTCGAAGTAGACTGTGGTATAATAACAATGAATAATAACATCTGTGTTTATAATCAAGTCAAACAGATTACTATTTGCACATTTAATAAAATAAATAAATAAAATAAATTAAATATTATTAAATTAAGATAAATAAGATCATTTGATTGGTCAACATCGGATCATGTTGTTTCTCATTGAGTTCGGTTAAGCCCTGAATCTCTAGCTAGAGGTAAGATCCTATGCCCGGGCCCGAAATTCTGGTCGCGTCGGGCCCAAAATGCCAATTGAGACTTTAGGGTCGGGTCCAAAATGTCAATTAATACGTTCGGGTCGGATCCAAAATGTCAATTGATACGTTCGGGTCGGGCCCAAATTTCAATTTACACGTTTGGATCGGTCCAAAATGTCTATTGATAAGTTCGGGTCGGGCCCAAAAGTCTATTGATAAGTGCGGGTCGGGCCCAAAATGTCAATTGATACGTTTGGGTCGGGCCTAAAATGTCAATTGATATGTTAGATCGAGCCTAAAATGTCAATTGATACGTTGGGGTCGGGCTCAAAATGTCTATTGATAAGTTCGGGTTGGGCCCGTATTTTCTCTTCCTAACTTTTTTTAAATAAACATATTTATACGTTATGTATTGATATATAAAACTAAGGAATATTGCTTATAAAATACATTATTTAGTTAAGTAGATGAGCGAGATTTGCTTGGCTGGTGGAGAATCAACTCTACTACACACCCGACATATACTCGTCCCGGGTATATACATATTGGGTCGGGTCCGGCTGGATTCTTTTTACGACCGATCTTACCTTCATCCTAAACATCTACGATATCAGCTCCTCATGAAAAGTCCCTACTCTAAATACACTTGAGTTATAGAAAATGTATGATTCCCAATGTAGTATACTCCTTGTGTAATATACACAAAGGGTCAATTCTTGACTTATGTGTGTTCCCTTGTGAGACTACCACTTCAATTTAACCCATGTTTTGTTTTATATAACTCTTTGCAAGGAGTTTTAAGTTATTTGAACCTTTTAGAAGGAAAAAGATATAATGTTACTATGTCTATCTTATTCTTGTTTGCCATGAAGATATTTTTATGTGCATCCTTTTTTTTTCGTCATTTATCGGCTAAAGGGGATTCACTCGAGTTGAAAACTATTTACGACTGTAATAAAAGTGTCGAGTGGCACTGAGCAAGACGAGATTAGAAGCTTATTACCTCGCTAAACACTCCAAGAGCCACTTCAACGCTGCTATGTCAACTAGATTCTCCGAGACATATTACAGCTTTAATAGGTAGGAAAAGTATTAAGTCTCCACACAAAAAAAGTTTATTACAAGAAACTAAACAACGCGTTTCGAACACTTGATGTTCTTCTTCAGGTTACATCTGCTCTGCTGGGGTGGTGAGACCAAGTAAGGTCTCTCACCTCCCGAACAACCACCCCAGCAGAGCAGAAGTAACCTGAAGAAGAACATCAAGTATTCAAAACGCGTTGTTTAGTTTCTTGTAATAAACTTGTTTGTGTGGAGACTTAATACTTTTCCTAACATGAGTAAATACCACACTATAAAAGATTGCACAGTTGATGAACAGTAGGTAGATTAGTAATAGCCAGACACATAGTAAATGATGTCCACTAAGTAACAACGCTGATAATGCATATCCAAGCAGGTGTCAGCAACCTGTTGCGGTTTTCTGATTAGCCTACACCAAATTCAATATAATATAATTAAATCATTCATTCCATCCAACTTAGTAAAAAAGTCGTCTAAAGTTAATATTTACGTCATAAATTTTAAAAAAAAAGTATGAAAAAAGGCGACATGTTAAACATATCGACGATTGGTTGTATATTGTATACTGTGAGTGTAGTAATAAGAGCGTTATTTACAAAACCTGAGAAAGTTATTTAGAAGCAAGGTTCAGCCAAATATGGTCTTATTTTAACAATATATGTATGTTTATCCTATTTTAACAATATAGGAAGGACTGCTACAAAAATTTACATATATATATATATATATATATATATATATATATATATCATGATTTGTTTTCTTGACCCAATATTTATATGATGTAATTTTTTTCAGGGTTGAGGTCTAATGATTTTAAACTAGTACTTTTGCCGACGTTTCGGTAGCCATCATGTGTTAATCATGTAACAATAGTAAATTTAGGTATGCTGCAACAAAACCAGATTTCCAAGCCCTGAAGATGACATAAATATATGTCGAAACGTCGGCATAAGGACTAGCTAAAATCATTAGACCTCAAGCCTCAAAAAAATTACATCATAAATATAACAGTTCAAAATTGAAGATAGGTAGCTCACAAAGTAAAGAAACACACTAAAACTCAAGTTTTAGGGCCATCCGTCTTCAAGAGAAAAGATAAAGGACGACCAAGCACGTTGTAGACGCACGGCTAGTAACCCTATATATATATATATATATATTATATGACCAAAATCCTCAAGAACCCCTTCTGTGACTTGAAAAATCAGTGGTCAAGAAGCTATATATATATATATATAAAGTTTATATAATAATATATAATATACGAGTATAATGATATATATAATAATAAATAAATATATTATATATATACATACAAAACTAAAGTTTATCGGAACTCGGTCAGTTCTTCAGGTTGAAATTAAACTCTCATTGCCAACGTTTCGGTTTTTATTTAAAACCTTTTTCATAGACAGAAGTATAAATTTTGAAACAGAAAAACCAATTATTACATTACAAATTATTTTGCAAAGAAAAATAGTCTGTGGATTTCAACAACAAGTTTAGTTTGAATGAACACGTGACACTGAAGAGTTCAGTTTATTGTGTGGTAATAGCAATGTTTGGTCTATGTGTGTTCCTTATGGTACTAGCATTGCAACCTAACAAAACCTAAACTGCACACTCTGGTACATAAGGCAGCTCTTTAAATTTAAATTTTGGGAATATGGGTCCTTTTTCAATTACTGTTTATAATGTAATAAATATCAGAGTTAAGAATCTGTACTAATATAGAAAAAATATTCTATTCTTGTACGGCATCTGACAACCGTCTGACGTCTGACAAGATATTAATGACTTGTATCAAATTGATAATTGAGCATATCTAACAACTGTAATTAATTATAACTACAAATCAATATCGTTATAATTAATCAGAACTTAATAATTATGGATAATTTAATAATTAGGGACCATTTAATGATTAGGCAGCATTTAATAATACAGGTCATTTAATTACTAGGGATTATTTAATAATTAGAGGTCATTTAATAATTAGGGATCATTTAATAACTAGGCAGAATTTAATAATACGGGTCATTTCATAATTAGGGGTCAATTAATAATTAGGGATCATTTAATAATTAGGCAGCATTTAATAATACGGGTCTTTTAATAATTAAGGATTATTTAATAATTAAGGGTCATTTAATAATTAGGGCTCGTTTACGATAATTACGAGCCATTTAATAGAGCATGGGAACATTTTTTCATGTGCATAATTTAATAATTAAATACCTTTTTAAATATAATATAAATTATATTTAAATTATTTTAAATTTAATAAATACCTTTATTCGTAATTTATAAAAGGAAGGTTTATGAGTTTCATAAAATTATTTCGATTGACAATTCAGATTCTATATCTGAATCAATTTATTTTGAATTATTTCCTTAATACTTACGCATTGTTAAATTTTAATGGAAATAAATAATAATCCGACCTTTTTATTTATATAGAAATAATTTATTTGAAATTTTTGATTACTGTTAAACCATCAAAAAATTGATTTTCAACACTTTACAGATAAATTATTATGCAGTTATGCTTCCTAAAAAAAACAAACGATCAGTCCTTCTACGTTAAAATAAAAACCTGAAAAATGCCCATCAAAAACAAACGATTAAAATTATAAACAATCAATTAATGAGGCACATACTAAATAGCTAAAGTTAAAACATTGATTGTTAGGTGGTACGAAGTTGGTTGAATCAGATAGTATATATAATAAATAAAAAACAAGAAGTGACGAGTCAGTTTTATTTGAATTGATCAGCTGAATCATTAATATTAATGGATACACTTAGAAGAGAACTTCTCCACTAACTCCTTCCTACTGTTTTTCTTACATTATTTTTTTGTTCTTTCGGTTGAATTCAGAATGTAAGAAAAAAAAAAAGAAAACAAACTTATAGCCTTTGAATTAACTTTCAATTGTCTTGTTTTACATTTATTTTTCATTTTATTTTTATTTATTATTAAATCAAAGGAAATAATTTAATGTTTGTCAAAAGAAAAATGTGTTTTAATTATGTTCTTTGTTTTATGAAATAAAATAAATTAAAAGAGCTGCCTTCAAGTTTGATATTCTATGCTGAATTTCCATGCTTATGTTAGAATAGTTGAAGTTAAGCAATACTGGGAGTGATTGCTACTTTAATAGGTGACACAATGTAATGTATGATTATTATAAATTTCAGAAAAAATACATGAAAGAAATTTAGATGTAACTTTAATTAGTTACTTTATTAGTTAGATATACGACAATATTTGGGGAAAACGAGTGCTGGCCAAAAGACGTATTTCTTTACCATTTATGGCAAATGCATTTTGCATTTGTATAAACTGCATTTTGTATTTTATATTTCTTCATCCAACATTTTGAAAAATCTAAAAAAAATAAAACATCCGTGTATTAACAAGGTTTATAACCAGTGGTGGGATTCAAATTGTTTAAGAACCGGATCGTGCGAACCAGTGCTTAAAATATTATGAGTTCGGAAACTAAATTGTTTAGTTATATATAGGCTATATATATGCGCAAATTACGTTGTCATACATGCACAAGTTACGTGAGTCACGCGACACTTGTGGAGTTTGATAATGGGCTAATTAATACAGGTCTGAATAGGGGTTTACGTAATTTTAACAACCGGTTCGCCGAACTCACAATATTTTAAACACCGGTTCGCACAAACCGGCTGAATCCCCGTGAATCCCATCACTGTCTACAATATCTCAGTGTGATTTTGTCAGTTAAGGACGATCACACTCTTCTGACAGACAGTTATGTATTCTACTACTGATTACAGGTAAATTCTTTAAGTTTTGTTTCATATTAACAATTGTTGGTATTGTAAAGACAATAAAATAGGCAAAAAAACATGAATTTTTCATTTTTGAATGCAAGAATCAGGTATTTGAAAAGTTTTCGCAAATGACATCAGATTTCGGATACCAGGTGTATAATAATCCACCGACAAGCACCTTCTAATTTTAGTTGTGTTTTTTTCCTTTCCGAAGATTTCTAATCTCACATTCCCAATGAAACCGGAAAATGGATATTCTATTAGCATTTTTTTTTTATAGAAAAAACTATTATTAGAATGTTTGGTTTGCTTTATGTAATTCAATATTGCATAGGAACGATTAAGATAAAGTTGTACATTTAATCGAAATAAAGTAATGCTATATTCATTATATATAATAATGTCGGTATATAGAATGAATTATATAATTTCATTTTTAAATTACTCTTTTTACAACCCACTAGTGTTAATATATCTCCATTGCGTTTTTAGAGAGTCGTAATGAACTTCACATATCCGTAAAGTTTATTTTACAGGGCCATCGCGCAATGAGGGCAGTCTAACGATATTTTGCTTGAGTCTAGACTGGTAGAACCTGGGTTCAATGCCTACTTTAGATCACGATTTATTTGACAAGAGAGGTGAATAAATCTGAGCACGTTGTCTTTCGTAAGTTGTCGATTACGAGTCTGTACAATGTCAGGTACTGGTTGACTGGGCAGGCTTGATATACTACCTTATCGGTTTAGGACTACCAAAGGGTTCTTAAGAACTTGGCCATCCTCCTCCGAAGAGGACAATACCCGTTACCCTGGGACCAGGGCTTGCGCAAGTAGATAATTAAACCCGTTACTTGTATCCGGGATCTCACTAGATTTATTGCTCTTTCGAGATGGTTCGAGTTGACCAGGGACGGAGAAGAATAGCCCAAAATTCTTCTTTTGTGGTATCACAAGGAGCCGGCTTGCGGCCTATGTGTGTTCTCCATCGGGACGGCCACTGTAACCTAACCTAAGCGAACCTAATTAAATCCTTTCGGGGAGTCATTATGAGGAGTCATGGTACAAAGAAACGACTCGCATAGAGATATTACAAATCTCTCGATGGTAAACGTCCCTGTTAGGTTAGGTTACAGTGGCAGTCCCACAAGGGAACATACGTAGGCCAAGTATTGACCCTTTGTGATACCACACAATGAAAATTGATTCTACAGTGGGAGTCCTAAATTTTGCCTAACTCAAATGTATTTATAGTAGGGATCTTTAACGAGTACCTGTACAGGCTCGGGACCTCCCGCGTGAATAAATCGAGGGCCAGGTAAGGATTGACCCCCGGTCCTATCAGTTCAGAGATGAGCACGTAACCCACTGAGCTAGCCTGGCCCCCCAAACGCCCCTGTACTGACATATAATGTGCTCTCAATGGGTGTATACACTGATCATCAACAGTCGACACTACCAAGGGAGTACCAGTTGTCTGCACTAAAAATCTTCAACCAGTGGGTCGCGACCTCCTTGGGGATCGCGAAATGTTTGAAATTGTTTACTTTTAAATGTAAAATAAAGGACTAAATTAAATAAATAATTTATTTATCATTAATGCGGCACAGCAATCTCATTAAAGTTACTATTCATCAAATTTATTTTAATTTTCCCTTTTTTATTTGTTTAATTTTATTTTTGTTCTCACTAAAGGGTCGCGAGCGAATAAATTTTGACATCAAAAATTGGTTGCAATGTAAAAAAGGTTGAAGATCACTGGTCTTGACCAATCAGCTGAATTCAAAGCCCGTTCCCACTGGTAGGGGTTTGGGGTCTCTAGCTCCTCTGGATTCTAAGCGGGCATCCCGCTGAGAAGTTACTGCTCACACAGCGACCACAAGGGTTTGTCCAACCTGGGTGAGAACTAACTGCTACTGCAAGTCCAACCTCCATAGGTCCCCGCCGTAGTACCGACTTATTTAAGAGTTTCGAATCAAACTCCAGACTAAAAGTCCTACTGAACCTGCTCAGTTACGGGAAAGGTCAGTGGCCCTATTTAGCCCCTGGTTCAAAGAAACCTGTGACATAAACCAATGCAAGCTGTGGACAGCTGCATGGCGCCACAATGGCGAACAAGTACTGATCAAAGAACCCTACTCCAAATAATTTGGAGTTAAGCTTAATTTAGGACTCCCAATACAGAATGTTCATTGTGTGGTATAACAAAGGGCCATTCCGAACCATGATTATTGAAAAAATGCTTTACGATATTTATAGGTATTCATTGATCATTTACCATTTCAGAGTCCAATGAAGCCATGTTTGACTGTGTGCATGGAAGCCAGTAGCATCAAGTTTTTAAACCCTCCCCCTATCAGTCACAATCTGACAAGTCTTCAATGTACTTGACAGACATTTAGTAAACTATAATGTTATTGGTAAAATAAAACATACCTTCTGTAAATCACTGGCATTCACGAAAGGTGTTTAATTAATATTATTTTTTCCATTCTGGTTGTTTTTATCTCAAGAGTTCTTACACAATGACATTTTTAATTTATCATTCCTCTAAATTTATTATTAAAAACATATTCTTACTTATAATTCCAGACACTTAGAAAAACACTTCAAATTAAAAATAACACGTTTTATTAATTTAGATATTCAACGGAATAGAACAGCTATACCAAAATATCTCAAATTCTGGTATTCCTAGTGTTGACTTATACAACTTGACAATGCTCAAGCAGAAATAGAAGGAAAAAGAAACGTTGCTTTCTAACGCACAAACTTATAAGGCTTTCACCTTTTAGTGTTGTTCTAGGGATAGAAATTGTGACTCATTTATTATTTGGAACGGGTTTTAGTAATGGGTGAGCCATTACCTGTTGATTCTACATTAGGAATCCGAAATGTTGCTTAACAGAAGTGTATTTAGTGAAGGTACCTTTAACTAGTATCTCATATCGTACAGGCTCGGGGCCGACGGTTTAATGTCCTCCCAGAGGAACGACGTGGTCAAATTGATTCACCTCTCACGTGAATAAATTGAGGGCCAGGTGGAGATCGAACTCCGGACCTACCAGTTCTGAGCTGACCTGGCCAACTGCGGGAATAGAAACGTTATCTTTAAACGTTAGCTTTAACGAGCTTAACGTCTTAAGACGTTAAGGACAAACGTTGATGTGTTAAGGACGGAAATTATGACTCATTTATTATTTGGAACCTATTTTAGTAATGGGCGAGCCACATTACCTGTTGATTCTACATTAGGAATCCGAAATGTTGCCTAACTGAAGAGTATTTAGTGTAGGTACCATTAACGAGTATCTGACAACGTACAGCCTCAGGGCCGATGGTTTAACGTCCTCTCCGAGGGAAGACGTGCTCAAATTGATTCACCTCCCACGTGAATAAATCGAGGGCCAGGTGGGGATCGAACTCCGGACCTACCAGTTCAGAAGCGAGCACGTTGACGACTAAGCTGGCCTGGCCCCTTGTGGGCCAGGAATTAGGAATCCGAAATGTTGCCTAACTGAAGTGTATTTAGTATAGGTACCTTTAACGAGTATCGTACATGCTCGGGGCCGACGGTTTAACGTCCTCTCCGAGGGAAAACGTACTCAGATTTAATCTGATCGAAGCCCGGACTACCAGCCCAGAGGCGAGTACCTTAACCACTGAGCTAACCTGTCTATCTGGGATGAACCTTATTTGATATTACATTTTTGGAAAGTGTTTTTCAGACCACAGTACACTACTAATAACTACGTCCTCTCTACAGTGTTCAAATAATACAACTAACAACATAATTACGTGAAACGATTTTCATATATTTGAATACCTAAGAAGGTCAGTTACCCAATAAATTATTACTAACAATTCATTATCAAAGCTCCAAGACACAACATAGTTCAATATTGTTTGAAAAATCGCAATTACTTTATATCAAAAAATCTGGAGTGGCCTACACTCTACTTTACTATAAGTAACTTAATGTCAAATTTCCTGAGTATATAAAACATAACGTCTCATTTAAGCATAACATAAATATATAAATGGGATATAATTATTAGCATTTCATTCGTGAGGTAGTACAGATAGTGATTGAAGGACATATCAATTTATAAGCTTATTTTTGTACATCACAAATAATTTATTATTTGCAAATAATTTCATTAGTATAACTACAGCAGTAATAACATTTTTGAAAAACTATAGTGAACATTTCTTGAAACGAAATATTATCCTACAAGAGAACATGGCTATTGTTCAAATAGCCAGTAGATTTCTTACATCGTTTACTTGACATCCTTCTACATTGAATATTAATGTAAAATTTTCAAATTTGAAACAGTAAAATACCCTTTTTTTCTCTGAAAAACATCTTAAACAGCGAAGAAAATGTTGTTTTAAGGTGATTTGTTAATTAAAGATGTACGATAATTACAGTTATTAATCTCTAAACGAAAGATTTCAATTTTGAATTATCTTTTACATTTTTGGTTTTTAACAGAATTATTATACTGGGAATTTTATGGCTTCTTAGTATTTAATAACATCATTTTCCTTCCTCTTTGTCAAATAACATATATACGAATTTTTTTTTAATGAGTGTTATCATTTACCTGCACAATATTATTCCTCTTACATCTCTTATAAGTCAATAATATATTTTCATTTTTCCATTGGAAACATCAATTTTATCTCAGTGGATTCGCTCAAAAAATTTCTAAGTCAATGTAAACAATGTAAAAAAATACAAACAATTCGACAAGTATAGCAGGTGATCTCTTAGTCTAGGATAAACAAAGAATTTTTATATCGTTATTGCTCTTTCCCGTAATTGAAACTTCATGATTTTTTTTTTATAAATTCCTAATTTTTTGTTCCATTTTTGGTCAAATTATCATTATTTTTTAACGAGCCGTTTACCGTCAAAAAAACATTTTCTGAAAACACAAATAGTACTGTAACGCCCCTTTAGCGAATGTAATTTTAGAAAAAAATATCTCAACTCATTCTCCATATAATGTTCTATTTATACGCATAGTTTCATTCTTGTCCGTCAAACAGTATGGCTTGTATCGCTCTCACAAGGTTTGAGATTGAATTATAAGTCAAAATTTGTACATTTTATTGAAAAAAAAATATTTACCCTTGTTTTAAAATTCTGAATATATTTTTCGTTTGTTGCACTTGAAACCTCAAAGATAATGTCAAAATTTCAAAACTGTAGAATTATCAGTTTAGGAGAAATAAATGTTTTCAAAAAAACGGTTTTTGGCAAAAAAAGTGACTTTTCCATCATGCATAATTCTTCCCAAACAATAGGGATCTTCGTCTTTATGAGCCCCATTTTTTTGTAAAATATCAACTTGATCCATCAAAGATTCTGGACCGTAGCGTGGTAACAAGCAATGCTAACACACGCACCCACCCACCCACCCAGCCACCCACCCACCCAGCCACCCACCCACACACACACAGACATCATCGTAAAAACGTCATAAAACAACTTCTGGGACCTCAAAACATGTAATTCCGTCAAAATCTCGAGATCGAATTTTTTCACGATCACTATACTTTACTTATAGTAAAGTAAAAATATCTCTTCAGCCATAGAAACTGAAAACTTGGTATAACGGATAATCTGCTGTATCTGGATTTATCTGTGTTGACTTTGAATTTGTTGCTAAAATCGAATCAAAATTAATGTTATTTACATAATTAAGAAAATAAATTTTAAGTTAATTTAATGGGGGCCAGGTTAGGCTAGTGGATACGTGCTAGACAAGATATCACAGTTATCTTGATGATTACATCATCATATATACCACATCATAGATACCACAGTTATCTATGGTATCTATAGAGAAATAAATGAGAGTTACAAGTATTTATCTATCATCAGCACTTATTATCTAGGCTTTCAAAAACATGCTTTAAATATGTAACAAACTATTTTTAATCATCTGTAGAAATTTATAAAACATATTTCATCATCAATTGTTTAAATAATATCAACTACTAAAGTGATTAGTCAGAAACCGGTTAGTCATTAATGTTGACAGAACAATATTCACGGGAAGTGAGTAGACAAAAAAAATTAGTTACCATAAAGTCTAATCACCAGACATTACTACTTGAACATGAGTGTGGTTATTTTTTTACTAGTCTGATAAGGTGTTATCAGTAAGGAGAGGCTGTGTATAAAAGTACTAGAGACAGTAGACGAGGCAAGTTGTATCTACACAGCACTACTATGAACTCACTCTCTCTGTTCTCTGTCTTCGTCGCACTCCTGGTTGCTGCATCTGCAGAGGTAAACACATCTTCTATCTCTGTCTATCAGTGACTAATCATAGAATACTCTGTTCTGCCTAACTGACTACTCTATAATCTATTATCTACTACACAGGTGTCAAATATACGGCCCGGGGGATAAATCTGCATAATTATAAAAAAAATCATTTTACTCTAATTTCTTTAAAAACCTGCAGTTCTTATATTATCCATAAGTGTTTTAGTACGCGTTGTATTATCCACTTTTCCTTTGTCCTCGCACCTTGACCAACGAAATATCTCGTCGGATTTTAATAAAGATTTTTATAATTGATTTATTTTTCTTCGCACTAATTATAGTATTACTGACTGATACAAAGATAAAAGTAGACTTATTGTTGGTTCTATGTAATTTTGTAATTAGCTTGCTGGCACGGCCCGCTTGAGATCAAACTAAGTTGTATTCGGCCCCCAGACCGAAATGAGTTTGACACCCCTCATCTACTGTATTCATGACCAGATGTCACATGCACATCTTGTATCTCAGTCTATGTGTGTCCAATCACTGTTCACGCTTTCATGCTTACAACTCATATACACTATTCATGGATAAGCTCGTGGATTAATCGTGATGTATTTAAAAATAAATACAAAATTCTTTTGACTAAAAATGTTTGGAAGTCATTACAACTCAAAAACCTTACTCAGGTTACATCGGTCTTGAAGAGATACGAGGCAGAATAATAAATATAAAAAAAAATAAACATGATATACTCGTATGCTATTAAATGCTCTTCTGTACTCCTCTGTATCTCATTTAACATCATCTAAAAACATCCATGTTTTTATAAAGCAACTCTTTTATATAACTCTTACCCTCCATTTCTTTGAAATTGGTTTATTTTTGAGGTAAATAGATAAATCAAAGTTTCCACTCATTATTTGTGTTATGTGTAATGACTTTGACTTATCCATTCACCCCAGTATCAGTAAATACCACACAATACTGTATAGCAGCACTGTTATGTAGCGTCAATTTCGAGTACTTCCCTAGAAGTCTGTACAGTAGTAAGAATCGTCGTTTTAAGTCAAGTCTTTTCAGTCGGGTATGAGGATTCCAGGTTAGTCTTTTGTCAATGAAGAGCCCTAAGTACCTGACAACAACTGTAGTTAGAAGGAGAGCGCTATTCATAGTGATATTAAGGCATGTTGCTTTTACTCGATTCTAAAATAAAATAATTTAAAAAAGAATATTATTTTTCAGTTCAAATTATTGTCTCGTATTTTCTATATTTAATCAAGATTTAGTGGAGCATTGGGGTACAAGTAGAGTTCATATATACAAAAATAATAAATAAAAATCGACTTGTTGAATGATTGTGTACTCACAGTTTTCGTCGAGAAGTATACCCATGTTATTATCACCGATAGAGTATATCTGATGATATTGTTTTCATGTTAGCAGTACCAGGACAACGTGGCCTTCGCTGATCTCAGCTACGGCGGCCAAGGAGTCACTGGACTCTTGAGTTTGGTGCAGTTCGGGGACTACGTCTACATCAGAGGAACTGTGACAGGCCTGTCTGACGGAGAACACGGCTTCCACGTCCACACCAACGCTGACGTTTCCAACGACTGTAAGAACATCGGAGACCACTACAATCCCTACAAGGTGAGTCGAATTTGATTGAATCAATGACAATCACAGCGTAGATGTGATCATCTATGAAGCAATACAGCTTAATTTGCAGTAGCCCATTGAGTTAACCAGGCATAAGGTTCCTATTGTTTCTGTTTCCCAGTATTCAAAAACAAATGTGTTTTCATGAACTAGGGTCTCTCATTACACATTCTACCTATTATACTGATGTGGGGTATAATTTCATTATACTTATTCAACCAAAATACATACCTGTATTTGTAATTTTAATTAAACGAGTTTTATTCAAATTTAGTTCCATTTGGTGGTGGTACTAAAAGCAAATTAAAACTTACGAACACAAACACGTTCTTTTATAATTTTTAAATTTCAATTTATTTTTTTTTTTTACTTCTTTATATAAAATTTTGAAACGTAAAAGGAATGGACGTAAATAGACCAAGGGCAACGAGCATACTCTTGTCTGTATACATGCTATAACATATATATATACATTATACAAAACTATAGTTTATCGGGACTCTGTCAGTTCTTCAGGTTAAATTAAAATCTCATTTCCAACGTTTCGATCTTTATTTAAAACCTTTTTCATAGGCCGAAAAGTATAAATTTTGAAACAGAAAAACTAAGTATTACATTACAAATTATTTTACAAAGAAAAATACTATATGCATTTTAACAACAACTGTAGTCTGAATGTTGTTCATTCAGACTCCACAACATTCAGACTACAGTTGTTGTTAAAATCCATGTAGTATTTTTCTTTGTAAAATAATTTGTAATGTAATACTTAGTTTTTTTGTTTCAAAATTTATACTTTTCGGCCTATGAAAAAGGTTTTAAATAAAGACTGAAACGTTGGCAATGATAGCTTAATTTGAACCTGAAGAACTGACCGAGTCCCGATAAACTATAGTTTTGTTTCTATTCCACGGTCGATACTTTTATCAATATTTATATATATTATATGAAACCATATAATATTACGAGTAGACCGAATTCGTTATATATTTTATTATTGAATAAATTGAGGACCATGGTGAGTATTGAACCCTGGATCTAACAGTCGGGAGGCGGTCATAATGCCTACCCTGGTTGGGATAGGGTAGCAGTAAATGTCAAGAAAAATTCTATAAAGCATATCTGCAACAGGAAATTTACAGATTACATTTTTATATTCGTTTTAAGATATAGAGTTTCAACTTCATTTGTATATCATATCTGACTTGATGAAATACGATAAGTGTATTATGTGTTTCAGACTTCTCACGGGTGCCAGAACTGCGAAGAGAGACACGTAGGTGACCTAGGCAATATTCAGGCTGATGATCACGGACTGTCGATAGTGGGCAAGACTGACAAGATCATCAGGCTGAGGGCTAAAGACGGAGTGCAGAACGTCGTGGGTCTGCCTTTAGCTGTGTCTCTCTACAGAGATGATGGAGGCAAAGGGAATGGTCCCAACTCTGAGGTCGATGGAGAGTCAGGTCCCACTGTCGCCTGCGGCATCATCAGAAGACCTCAACCCTATTAGACCACCTTTCTACTGATGATGATATCCTGATGACCGGAGAATCAAGCTTGCAGCAAGACGACAAAACATCAACCATGATTAAACACAACGCTCTCTAATAATTTTTATATTTTTTTTTTCTAATTGTACCAAACCAAAAAACTGTAATCATTTTCAATTACAATCAGTTTTGTATATGCAATAATACGTTTGTATGTGTTCAAGTCCTATTCCTAATATGTAGATATTACATTTTCAATTAAATTTATTCATCAATAAATTTTATTTAGAAAAATAAATTATTTAATTTAATTAGTAGGGATGACATTTCATTTTAAAAAAATGTCATATAAATACAATTAAAAATTATTCAGTCGTTAAATTAGTTACTTATCCAATAATTAGTTAAAAAACATTATCACTTAAAAATTAATAAATTAATTATTTGTTATTTAATATAATGGTTACTTTATATTTATTTTTGAAATAATATATTTTTATGCGAAAAAATATGAAAACCATGATTCGTTCATCTATGTATCTATCTATATACGAGTTCAAAATCCAAGAATGGTAACACACAGAGTAAAGGAACAAAATTTCTGACTCAAATTATTGGGAAATCCGTCCTCAGGAGGAAGGGAAAGGGAAACAAAGCACGTTGTAGACGCAACACCTAGGTTATTTGCCGTTGCGTGTACAACGTGGTTGTTTTCTCTCACTCTTTTCTGCTGATGACGGCTTGCTTTAATCTTTCAGTTTCTATAAGTGTGCTTCTTTATTCTGTGTGTTACTCTTCTTCCATTTTAAACTCTAAATTTTTTAGATTAACCATCTATATATTATATGCCCCAATCTAAGATGTTATGCGATCAGTGCCTAAGGATGGATGATACAGGGGTTACTGTATTATGAACGGAGCCTCAAGGGTACCAGGCGACACCCTTGAGTAAATAGCCTTACTCCAGTATGCGGTGCTCTACCGGAGCGGACAAAATACCACTGATAGAGATACAGGGGTTTTTTCCTGTAAGATATTAAAGAGAAAGAAGTCCGGAGACCATCCTCCGGAAGCACAGAGGGTCCAAAAGGGCTAACTAGTGGGAGTCGTTGTAGGCGTTGAAGCTAACTGCTGGGGTACTTTAGTAAAGAAGAGAGGAAGTGCAATAGTTTTTTTTAAGACACAGTGCTATAGTCACCTTTAAATAATAATAATATACATTATATATATATATATATATATATATATATATATATATATATTCAATGATCAAACCACAATAAGAAATGGGAAAACAAGACTAAGATCTTTCAACCGTAACAAGCGGTCTTCGTCAGAGTCAAAAACCCAACTGACCCAACAGTTGGGTTTTTGACTCTGACAAAGAGCGCTTGTTACGGTTGAAAGATCTTAGTCTTGTTTTCCCATTTCTTATTGTGGTTTGATCATTGATTGTTATTTCACGTGTTTATGTGAAAGCTTTATATATATATATCACAATAAACACGTGAAATATCAGTAAATGATTACTGATTTCCAATACCGCAAACAGGAATTGGAAAAAAAGACTTTCAAACGTAACAAGCGGTCGGTTGTTACCGACAATCTTTAAAAACTTTGAAACACGAATAAATAACAGAAACTAAGATTCAACATTCAATATTTCGACCCTTTTAACGGTCGTCTTAGGAAAGCAAGTTGAGTAGCGAGAAGATGAACGCTAACTGGACAGCTTTACAGAATATGTACAGGTTGGCCACAACGAAAACAAAAAAATATAGTAGGAATGCTGAAGAAGAATAGTAACGAGGAAAAAATGTAATAATCAAAAAATTAATAATAAGAAATTTAATAAGAATAAAAAATAATAACGTATTTTCATAAATATAACGTCTTCTTTATAGATATATTAACATTTTCGCTGATATACGACAGGTTCAGATTTTGTTTTCTTCTTCGGAGTGGTTATTGAACCCTGAATCTACCAGTCCAGAGGCGAGCATGCAAGCTGTAACCAGGGCCCTGGACCCTGGGTTTGGTTAGGTGGCTGTGGCAGTCCCAAGAAAGAACACATTTAAACCAAACACTGATTTAACACAATGAACTTTCTACATTGGGAGTCCTAAATCTTGCCTAACTCAATTCTGTTTTGAGCAGGGGACCTTTATCGAGTATCTGACACCCAAAATGGCTCTAAATGACCATGAAAAAAGTAAAGCTTATCTTGACCGATTTAAAATCACTGAACAAACAACTTGTCCATATGGAGAAAATTTCCAAAACTGTCGTCATATTTTGTATAAATGCTTAATACACAAAAAGAAAGGTCCATGTTCAAAAAAGAAGTGATTATACAAAGTGGAAAGTGGCCAATGACTGAGCGCGAAATAAATTGCTAATGAAACTGGTGAATTTATAAAATTCATAAATTTTATGGCTTCGATCAGAAAAATTGTAAAAATTCTATGGCCATAGAAAAATTGTAGCATAAGCCATATACCTCAACGAATGGTTTAATTATGTATTATTATAAGACCTAAAATATTTATAAGAATATCAATAATATAATTAACAATATTAATATTAAGTATCAAATGTTTATACCTTTTCTATTTATTTCTATATTTGATTACTTGCAAAATAATTACTATATTGTATTAAAATTGTTTATTTTATTACAATTTGTTTATGAATACGTGTAATCTATATAAGGGAACAGGTGATAAATAAACACCATGATATAGGGGTTACCCAAATCAGGTAAAAAAAAATTACTAATACGGGAAATGTTCAGTAAAAACGGTTTAACGTCCTCTACTGCTGCCGGTACGCGATTTTGCGGGACATTTTTATTCATCTCATTGAAGTTCTGTCAAAAAAAATAATTCTTCTTATTTAAATAAGAGAAAAATATAGAGGGCTGAACAGAGAAATTGATACATAAATAAAAATTAGGGTTTATATAAAATAAAACCGAGAATACAAAAATAATATTAAATAAATAAAGTAATTAAATAGAAATAATTAAGTAATAAAAAAATGAAGTAATTAAATAAAAAGATAAAAAATAGTATTTGATAATAAAAAATATCATAAAAACGAAATGCTAAGACAAGGGACTAATTAAAAGAAGCAACATCTCTTTTGATTAAGGTCAGGTGCACTGTGCACTTAATCACCAGATATGGGCTTCTAAAGAGGCTCGTAGAGTGAGATCTTTGCAATCAGGGCTATGAGATCTGAGACAAATCCCCCATGATCAAGATCTATGTTTATCCAAATAATAGATACTTAGGCAATGATAATAATTTATTATGTGTTAATTAACACTTAATAATCACTGTTAAAATTCAAAATAAAAGTTTAAGAAAGCTAAATAGAAGTATGTAATCAAAACAGAGTAGAATAATTAGCAATACAGCTGGATTTTAAAAATCAGTCTTGCCACACTATTTCTTCTCAATCTCATTTCACTTCAATCAAAATATTGTTGTCAACCAACTTATTAGGTTGGACTACCTGAATTATATCCTAAATATTTCATTATTGCCCTGTTTTTAAGTACGGGGATTAAATGTCTTGCATTATTCTCGGAAAACTAGACGTGAAAAGTTACTTTTCGTCCCTTGTGGAGATAAAATCTATTTATTGATAGATCATAAATAGAAGGATAGAAAATAGATATAGTAGTTAGATGAAACTGATTGAAAATGTTATGTTAGTGTATAAGGAATAGTAGGTGAAGAAATTATACAAAGTGCTATGCATATATAAAACTGATTGTATTAGAAAAAAGAGAGTAATTTGAATTCTTTTGGTTCAGTTAATAAAAAAAATATAAAAAATTATTCTATAGAGTTTGATGTTTTGTCGTATTTCTGCAAGCTTGATTCTCCAGTCATCAGGATATCATCATCAGTAGAAAGGTGGTCTAGTAGGGTTGAGGTCTTCTGATGATGCCACAAGCGACAGTGGGACCTGACTCTCCATCGACCTCAGAGTTGGGACCATTCCCTTTGCCTCCATCATCTCTGTAGAGAGACACAGCTAAAGGCAGACCCACGACGTTCTGCACTCCGTCTTTAGCCCTCAGCCTGATGATCTTGTCAGTCTTGCCCACTATCGACAGTCCGTCATCGTCAGCCTGAATATTGCCTAGGTCACCTACGTGTCTCTCTTCGCAGTTCTGGCACCCGTGAGAAGTCTGAAACACATAACACACTTATCGTATTTCATCAAGTCAGATATGATATACAAATGTAGTCATTTCACCTCCTTATGATGTTATCCAGTTTTTTCTATTTACGATTATTATAACATTAGATTATCTAAGAAACATCAGTATTGTAGTGATTTACTTGTTTTGTCAATTTAGATTATTTAGTAGTTGTTTGATACTTTTAATACATATACCGTAGTTGTGACTGAGTTGTCATTATTACAAGGGATTCCTAGATATCACAGCTACGCTGTGATTGTCATTGATTCAATCAAACTCGACTCACCTTGTAGGGATTGTAGTGGTCTCCGATGTTCTTACAGTCGTTGGAAACGTCAGCGTTGGTGTGGACGTGGAAGCCGTGTTCTCCGTCAGACAGGCCTGTCACAGTTCCTCTGATGTAGACGTAGTCCCCGAACTGCACCAAACTCAAGAGTCCAGTGACTCCTTGGCCGCCGTAGCTGAGGTCGGCGAAGGCCACGTTGTCCTGGTACTGCTAACATGAAAACAATATCATCAGATATACTCTAACCGTGATAATAACATTGGTATACTTCTCGCTTTATACTATCAGTATATAGCCTTTCACAAGATGATTTTTGTTTAGTATTTCTGTTAAATTAGATAACTTATTTTATTCATAAAATTATTTAATAACAATTTTGAACTGGTTTGTGTCCAGTTTAGATCGACTTTCCGAATGTAAATTATATATCTCTATATATACGTATAACACTATTCTTCTTTTTTATTGACGTTTGGTCTAGCTTCAAACAATAGAACACATTTAGCCTATATTAGTCTACTATATTATAGTAGACTATATTATTAGTCTACTATACTATATTAGTCTATTGTCTACTATATGAAGAACATAAATTTTTAGTCTATATTTATAGACATCTTTAGGTCTATAACATAATAATAATAACATAAAAAGAAATTATCTTACATTATTTAATTAATGTATATTATTACCTTGGTATTTTTCTATTGTACGGTTTGAGTACAATAACGGTTTGAGTTCAAATCAGCTAGTGTGCTGACCTAGTGACCCTAGTGACCGGTTTTCGATCCTTATGTATCAAACTTACTAACTCAAAGCAACTCTAATAAACTCATTAAAACTATATAAAAAAAACAGGAAACTACAACCATTGATACAGTTTTAATGAGTTTTTTTAGGGTAGTTTTGAATTATCAAGTCTGAGATAGAAAGTTCAAAAAACGGTCACTAGTGCAGCACACTAAATGATTTGAACATAAATCGTTATGTAGTTGCTTCTTATGTACTTGGTATAGAAAAATACCAAGATAGTTATATATATTAATTAAATAATGTAATATAATTACTTTTCATGTTAATGTAATTAAATTCTGTATTGATGTAGCCCTGAATATGTCTACAAATATATACGAAACGTCGGCTTAAAGGTGTTGTATTATTAAAGATAGACCAACATCAATAAAAAAGAATAATAGTGTTAAATGTATATGGTCGAGATAAGGATAACATTCAATATATATATATAGGTTAATAAATAACAACACATTACAATTCTGGGGCGTTATTTAAAGTTATGTAATACATTTATTTTTAAAATACATCACAATGAAGCCATGAATTTGTCCATGAATAGAGTATATGAGTTGTCCACATGACCTGCATGAAGAATGATTAGTCACTGATAGACAGAGATAGAAGATGTGTGTTTACCTCTGCAGAGGCAGCAGCCAGGAGTGCGACGAAGACAGAGAACAGAGAGAGTGAGTTCATAGTGGTGCTGTGTAGATACAACTTGCCTCGTCTACTGTCTCCAGTATTTTTATACGCAGCCTCTCCTTACTGATAACACCTTATCAGACTAGTAAAAAAATAACCACGCTCATCTTCAAGTATTGATGTCTAGCCTTTAGAGTTCTTAGAATTAAGTACTTTTCAAAAATTTACTTCCTTTCAAATATTGCATTGAAAATTATTGTGACGACTATTCACATCTGATCAATTTCAAGTTTTATATTTATTTCAAAGATATAGGGAATGGAATATGAAATTAAAAATTATACTTTACTATATATATAACAGATTCAATAGATTCAATAATATATCTACTGTTTGGCAGAATAGGTATGTTATCTAATCGGGATTCGGTCAAATTTTCAAGGTTTTCTTATATTAACCCAATATATATATATATATATATATATATATATAAAACTAAAGTTTATCGGGACTCGGTCAGTTCTTCAGGTTCAAATAAAACTCTCAATGCCAACGTTTCGGTCTTTATTTAAAACCTTTTTGCATAGGCCTACAAAAAGAGAGAAAATATAAGAAATAATTATTATTAATAATAATAATTATATTAATAATATTATTCTCCTATTATTATTAATTATTATTATTTTATTGGCCTCGTCATCAGGAAAATAGAAACGAGTCGCTCCTCAGGCAGACCACGACTGCATTAGTGAGCTGCTGTTTCTTTTCTATGTGTCTTTATGTCAATGTACTTAATTTAGTTCATGGAATCGTTTCATTTAATTGGTTATGTATATATATATATCTCAAAAAATTGTTCTTGACCTCTTCTATGGTATTGTATTAGATAGGGCTTTTTTCTTGAGAGTTAGGTCAAATAAAAGAAAATAAACTCCTTTCTAGGCCCACGTTTCGATGTATTTGTAATTATCTTCAGGGCTAAAATTAGAGGTATAATTATAATGCATTTAACAAAACAATCTACAACCTACATAGAGTACTAAATTATTGAAAACAACACATAGATGCAAAAGGTTATTTTACAATCAGAGTTGTTAATTCTAAGGACACATATATTTCGTACGCCAAGTGACTACTTTGAAGTAGAACAATCATTGAAGCCGAATAAGAATTGTAATATACTACAAGAATAGAAAAACTCATAACTTGCTGCTAAGAAACAGTCAAAAGAAGAATACCCAGGAGCTTCAAAGTAGTCACTTGGTGTACGAGTATACTTGTACTAGAGGTGGATGTATGAACCTGCCCTCGAAGTACATCGGGTTGACTACAACAAAGCTCTTCAGGAGATTAACCCTTCGTTTAGCTGCTGGCGTTCCAAAGACACATGCCCAGGAAAAACACAATGTACAGTTAACCAGAGAAATGCTTGTGCAAGGTACTAGTATTATCCAACGAGAGAAAAATGTTGATAAACTGCATATTTTAGAGGCTTTATACATTAAAGAAAGAAACCCCTCAATTAATCTTCAGGTGAAAGAAATGTTTGTTATTCCAAAAAACAAGAACATAGAGCTTAAAATGAAATGGAATAAGAACGAAAACTGAAATCTGTACTCTGATTGACCAATCAAAAATCACATCCACTAAGGAAGTTTGTATAAGCATCCTTCCAGAAGAAGATTTACCCGACGATGACCAACGTAATTATAGTCGAAAGCTCGTATGAACTGATGCCCCTTAGACAATTGATGTGGAAGCTCCAACCACAAGATAGAAGAATCGCCCGCAAGATCGAGGCCACCAGCTCAAAAATCGTGAGAGCAGAAGCTGCTGCTACTTTTAACAATATATATGTATTAGTGTAATTAGGTAGCAGACCCTCATTAATACATACACAATTAAATTTTTTGCCAATTTCTCTATGGGTGATTTTTCGATTTAGCTTCTCGAGTTTTCTGATCTCGATTTATTATGGTGATTTATTTACCGTAATACTTATCAGACAGTATTGTTTGGAAGTCATTCAAAAAGTTACTAAAGAGTAGAAATAATTTTCAATTATTTCCCTCCAACGCTTATTTAAAACTTTACCTTCAACATGCAGTTAAAATTACATCTCTACGATGTTTGTATTCATAAAAATTCAAAAGTAATTCCCTAACCCTAATTTAAACAAATGTGAGATATATATTTTACCCTCTTGGTGGGAGTTGAAACATAAATATTAATTTAATTTTTCATTTCCTTTCCTAGAGTCGCATTTTAAATCTAAAATTATGATAATTTATCTTCCTTTCAATATAGAGGCCCGGGTTATCACAGTGGTTACCTGGTTACCATTTTTTGGTTACCAGGAGGTAAGAAAGCAATTCAGACACATCTGGATAAAGGTGTTGTATTATTGAAGCTAGGCCAAACCTCGATAAAAATGAAAAATATTGTTATATATAAATAATGAAAGCAAAAAAACGGGAACAAAAAAGAAGGAACTAACACTCACAATTCCCGATAATTTCGGCCGTCTAGCCATCATCAGGAGATGACTTTGTATCAGTCGGTGGACTATTCACGTCTCCACTCTTGTGTTCCTTTTCCTTTTTCCCTTTGCATCTCCTGAAGACGGCAAAACGGTCGAAATTATCGAAAATCGTGAGTGTTAGTTCCTTCTTTTTTGTTACCGTTTTATTGCTTTGATTATATGTCCGTTTGGACCGTTTGTTTTCATTCCAAAGTGTATATATATTTTTCATTAAATGCCTTGCTTATTTTAATGTAGTCCTATTTTTGCACAACAAAAGTTGTGACTAGATTAAAATAAGCAAGGCATTTAATGAAACATGTATGAACGAAGGTCTGTTCCCAAAATACAAAAGTATATATAAATATATATAATTCTATCTTTTTTCGATCACAAAAAATAACAGCAAACAGCAGAGGTTATAGAGGGTTGGTCTACACAATGAAACACTTCACTTACGCCAACGTTTCGCTATATTTTTATAGCATCATCAGGGCTATATTTACTATTGTATTTATATTATATTTACTAATATTTACTACTCTTTTCGTTGTGTCTATCTGTCGGACGTAAATCTTGTTATTTGTACAGCCCTGATGATGCTATACAAATATAGCGAAATGTTGGCGCAAGTGAAGTGTTTTTTTGTGTAGACCAACCCTCAATAACCTCTGCTGTTTGATATATATATATATATATCGAAGTGAGTTTCCGCAGTAACATTCTCTATTTCTTTCCTATGTGTTAAAGTATTTATATATATATATATATATATATATATATATATATATACATATATTAATAAAAAGCCAGAAGGTTATTTCGGAAACGTGAATTTTAAAGGTAAGTTAATTTGGGTAAATATAATTTGCAATGTTTCCACTCTCAATATATGAGAGATAAACAAAGAGAACATATCGTTGTTTGATGTTGGAAGCGATGTCTAAACATTCACACGACCATTACACAAATATTTAGTCAAATAAAATTCGAAACAATTTATTAACTTACCAACAACAGTAACAAGTTTAATTTGAAAATGGTTATTTAATTTCATTAAAACAGTTCTTCTATTACTTAGTATGCTATTTAATGTATTTCAAACTTTACTTTTATAAGTATTGATACGAAAAATAAACAACTGGTCCTTGTTAGTTCTCTGACACGTTTGATGTCTGAAACGTTATTAATCTGACACTTTAGTTGTCTGACACGTTTTTTATCTGACAACTTAGTTGTCTGACAAGTTTGATGTCTGACATGTTATTTGTCTGACACGTTAGTTTTCTAACATGTTATTTGTCTGACCTGTTAGTTGTCTAACATGTTATTTGTCTGACCTGTTAGTTGTCTAACATGTTATTTGTCTGACACGTTTGTTGTCTAACATGGTTTTTGTCTGACACGTTAGATGATTGACTTTTTAATTGTCTAAACACCTTACCTTGTAAAATGGTGGAAATGGCTTGATTGATTGATTACCAGATTCTAGTTTTCAACAGGGGCCTCTGAACTGACCCTCGATTTATTCACGTGAGAGGTGAATAAATCCGAGCATATCGTCCCTCGGAGAGGACATTAACCCATCCGTCCCGAGACTTTACGACGACAGCTAATCGTAAAACATCGCTACTCCAAATACAATTTAGTTTAGGCAAAATCTAGGACTCCCAATATATAATCAACATGTAATGTGGCTCACCCATTACCTAAAATAGGTGCCAAATAATAAATGAGCCACATTTCTGCCCCTAGAACAGCACTAAAAAGGTGATAGCCTTATAAGTATGGGCGCTGGAAAACAAACAAACAAACAGTCTTCTACAGAAGCTTCTTTTCTGTTTCCCAAAAATCAAAAGTCTATAAAAAAAAAAATCAAAATCAAAAATTAAACAAAATATGACGTCATAAATAAATTACGACTTAAAATTGTATTTCTTCATTGATTTATACCTGCATTCAAGATTCCAATCAACTAGGCTTACAAAATCTTTATTTTATAAGCCTAGAAATGTACAACTCAAACAACAAATTAATATAATAACCTATTTTTGTTTACAGACAAAATATAAACTGCTAGCTGACCCAGCAAACCTCGTACCGCCTGACAGTCAATGAATGAGTTGGGATAACTTTAGCTAATCTTAATTTAGTAAACTTTATTTAATTTACCGCACATAATTTTAATCGCTTATTTCTGAGGCTGATTTTTCCTTCTTATTTTCTTTGTATATATATATTCTCAATAATGTAGTAGTAGTAGAACCAACAAATGTAGATTGTAGGGACTCACAGTTCCCTGTGTTACATTGATACTCGTACACTATGTTGGTTCTTTGGAGTGTTGACTTCTTCTGAAGGTTATTCTTAATTAGATAGGAATAACTATATAGGAATAAGGCTATTCCTAATTAGATTCCCCACAGGGAACTGTGAGTCCCTACAATCTACATATGTTTGTTATACTACTACTACACAGGGAATTGTGAGTCCCTACAATCTACATATGTTTGTTATACTACTACTACACAGGGAACTGTGAGTCCCTACAATCTACATATGTTGGTTATACTACTACTGCACAGGGAACTGTGAGTCCCTACAATCTACATATGTTGGTTATACTACTACTGCACAGGGAACTGTGAGTCCCTACAATCTACATATGTTTGTTATACTACTACTACACAGGGAACTGTGAGTCCCTACAATCTACATATGTTGGTTATACTACTACTACACAGGGAATTGTGAGTCCCTACAATCTACATATGTTGGTTATACTACTACTGCACAGGGAACTGTGAGTCCCTACAATCTACATATGTTGGTTATACTACTACTACACAGGGAACTGTGAGTCCCTACAATCTACATATGTTGGTTATACTACTACTACACAGGGAACTGTGAGTCCCTACAATCTACATATGTTGGTTATACTACTACTACACAGGGAATTGTGAGTCCCTACAATCTACATATGTTGGTTATACTACTACTGCACAGGGAACTGTGAGTCCCTACAATCTACATATGTTGGTTATACTACTACTGCACAGGGAACTGTGAGTCCCTACAATCTACATATGTTGGTTCTACTACTACTGCACAGGGAACTGTGAGTCCCTACAATCTACATATGTTGGTTATACTACTACTGCACAGGGAACTGTGAGTCCCTACAATCTACATATGTTGGTTATACTACTACTGCACAGGGAACTGTGAGTCCCTACAATCTACATATGTTGGTTCTACTACTACTACATTATCGAGAAGGCTGACAATGCACCTCACTTCAGGTGGACCCAAGGAACATGCTTTAACTGCCCATGGCATTAAGTTAACTAAAGAAATGCTAATTAAAAACACAAGGACCCTGCAACAGGAAAATGACCAAACAAGATTACGCAAATATATATATATATATATATATTTGTATAAACTGGCAGCAGGTCATCATCTAAGCCTGTATTGTTAAATAGCAGAGTAGATTCTGCATTCATGATTTTTTTTCAGCAATTGTCCTTTTTCTCTAATCACTTTTCTATGCTGCAAAGTCAATGAAAATAACAAATTTCCCAGGGACATACTGGAGGCAATAACACAGTCCAATATGTCAATATATGTTCTTTTCATAGCCTTTGCAGCATAGAAAAGTGATTGCTGAAAAAAATCGTGAAAAAGAAACATAGAGAAATTAAAAGCACACACTTACAGTCTCTAATTTTCGGTTTCAATCGTCTTCAGGAGAGATAAGAGAGGGAAACCAAGTTTCCCGATTGGGTCTCCAACCATCTCTGAACCAGTGCGCTTGGTTTCCTTCTTTTATCTCTCCTGAAGACGCTTCAAACCAAAAATTAGAGACTGTAAGTGTGTGCTTTTAATTTCTCTATGTTTTTTTTTCTACATTGAACTATATTTGTCCGTTTCACATCGTATTTCCAACAAAAAGGTGTATATATATAATATATATATATATATATATTTGAGATATAGAATGACGGATCACTCCTTTTTACGGATGTATAACTAAACAAAAATGGCGTTCGAATATGTTGAAAATCAATTTTTTGAGCATTGAACAGCAATAATAATTTAAAATAAATTATTTCTATATAAATAAAAATGTCTAATTATTATTTATACCTTAGAAACCATTTCGAAGATTTAAAAATACCCATGTGTTAAAGAATTAATTTAAAATAAATGAATTGAGATACAGAATTTGAATATGATATCAAAGTAGTTTTATGAACTCATAAACTTTCGTTATATAAATTAAAAGTAAAGATATGCAAATGAAAAAATAAGCATTAGTTAATATTTCATGCTCCACTAAATGCTAATTAGAGAATATATGCACTGTCATTATGACAAAATGAATTGTAATGCTGCCTAATTATGATGACTTTGATTTATAGCTCTAGTTTAATTACAGCAATTAGATATGTCTAATTATCAATTCGATACAGCTCATTAGTAGGTATCAATTAAATCGTACAGACAGATATCGTACAAGAAAACATTTTCTTTTATAAAATAGTATTGATTATAAATAGAATTATTCTATACATGAAATAAGAAAACATATAGATGTTAGAATTTCTGAGGGAAAAAAACTATGAAACACTATAATATTAGTGGAGTGTGTGTTTAGGAGAGCAAACAGTGAAGACAAGCTTCCACAAGGCTTTAACACATCACGTTCAAACTTACACCGAATCATTTAAATAATATATAACATTGAACTATCACTTACAGATTACAGATATTGTGTAACTTAATGACTTGAGTGACATTTTCTAAATTAAGAAACAATCCGATTATTATATTTTCCTGAGAAAAACAGCTAACTATTACAAATAATAAAAATATATATAATGAGTACATATATTTTATTGTATTTATGTATTTTGGAATCTTAATCTGTTACTATACTTAATAATTTGTTATTTATAGTTTTTCTTTGTATTTTGGTTAATTTTTTATGCTAGTCATTGCTTAAAACTCCCTCTGAAGATGGTCACAGTTGACTGAAATTACTCTTACAGTTAAATTACTATTTAACATACTTTTTTGTATGTTAAATGTTAGATTTAAGCCTTTTTTTTTTGTCATCTGTATTAAGGTATTGAATTTCTTCAATAAATCGTTTGATGAATTGTTGCTCATATTACTTGAAATGTGGAAAACGACAACCTAGAACTTAAGAATCTTAGTAAGAATTTTTTGAACATTCAAAAAATTAATACTTCTGCCTATGAAAAAGGCTCTAAAATAAAACCAAAACGTCGGCAAAGAGGGTTTGATTTGAACCTAGAAAATTGACAAAATCCCGATTTCATAATACCGATATAAATATTATATATATATATATATATATATATATATATATATATATATATATATATATATATCTGTAGAGATGTATAAGTTATATATATATAGTTTTATATATATATATACAACTCAGTTTTGACTCTGACGAAGACCGCTTGTTACGGTTGAAAGATCTTAGTCTTGTTTTACCATTTCCTTATTGTGGTTTGGTCATTGATTGTTATTTCAAGTGTTTATCTGAAATCTTTATATATATATATATATATATATATATATATATATATATAAACTAGTATTTTCAAAAGAACACACAGAAAAGAAATCACTGAACTCACTACTATATTTCGATGTCCTCGTCGCCAGGAATAGACGTATAACAGTCGTTATCAGCCATTGGAGCGATTCACATCTATTCCTGACGACGAGGACATCGAAATATAGTAGTGAGTTCAGTGATTTCTTTTCTGTGTGTTCTTTTGAAAATTGCAGTTTATTCAGTTCGAAGAATCGTTTCAATAAATTGGTGTATATATATATATATATATATTAGTATAAGTGGGCAGCAGGTCTTCTTGGATACAGATTGAATTGAAATGTGCAGCAGCCTCTGCATTGACAACCTTTTTACTGATAGCCTCTATTTTTCGTACAATCGTCCTTTGCTCTAGAGGTAATTTCCATAAGTAGTTGGCCAACGACATGTAGACAAACAAGGTAAACAACTGATAAAACTAAATGACTATATTGAGAACACGATACACTAAAAAATCACAAGCTTTCGACCATGCATTGGTCATCTTCAGGTTTAAAATATGTTAAAACTATGTATAATATCAATAATAAATAATAAATGAATCTCTAACACTAAACAAAACAGGTGTAACAAAAATATAAAGGGAGAGAATAAAGTACATGAAAGTAAGACAATCAAAAAAGGAAGAAGGTTATAGTAGGGTTGTAACAACAATCAGGTCGGACCCTCAATTGTTGCCAACCCTACTAGATTCGAGATCTCTAACAAATTTGTAACTGCTATCAAAAGTGGCGCTGCTTGGTATAACATTGAGTTCATGATTTTGGATGTTCAGGCTCGGATTGTTATCTTTGATGTGTAGGGCTTCCAAAATGGCTAATCGATCATTCTCAGTGTTATATTGCAGTACTACAGTCCCTTCAACTAACATGCCTCTTGTGAGCTTGATACCATGTGCTTCCTCGGTGTGTTTCTTGGGGGCTCCTGCTGAAAGATGCATTGTCAAGCGCCTTGAGAGCTTCGTTGCAGTCATCCCAATATACCTGGAATTCAGGGTTGCACAGTCCCCTGTTGAACATGAGTACTGGTATATTAGGTGACTGCGTTGAAGCTCTGGGGTGTCGACTTTAGGTTTGTTCGAAATCACGAGGTCACTAGTCTTCTTATTTTTGTAGTAAATTCTGAGCTGTAGTCTATCAGTTTCGTTTGTGGGCTTCACGTTGTCTTTTATTAATTTATGGAGGGCTCTTTCATCTTGTTTATATTCTCTATGCATATATGCTCGATAGTAGAGTGTAAGGGGCTCACCAGAGGCAGGAGGCTCTACTTTACTATTGTACCATTGATCTAGAAAGGACTTTATAGCTTTCGTTACTTCAGCGTTGGAGTATCCGGTATTTATTAGCACCTGTGTTGATTTTTCCATTTCTTGGTGTACTAGGGTCCAATCACTGCAGTGGGTGAATGCCCTTTTTATGTATGCGTTTATCGTCGATTTCCTATATTTTTCTGGGCATTCACTCCTTCCATTCAAGCATAGTCCGGGGTTTGATGGTTTCCTATAAACACTGGTGTTAAAGTACTGGGGGTTTTGTTTGATGAGGACATCTAAGAATGGCAGCTGTCCCTGTTTACTGTTTTCAGCTGTTAACTTAAGCCCTGAAACTTAAGCACGGCATTCCAGAGAAACTTTAGATTACCGACGAAAACTTGTTAAACGACAACTTAAATTAAAAAAGGAAGAGATCTCTATACAACGTAAACTTTTAAAAGATATCGAAGATGTTTGGGCATCCCTCGTTATTGAAAGTGATCTGAAAACTAGTATAGATAACCAACTGAAGATCAGCATCCGGCAATATGAAGACTCTACTTATGCTAGAACCAATAGAAAAATAGTAAAACTCAATGGAGGTTCTCTGAAACGACCTTGCCCTACCACAGGTTATATTAACCTTACCGAAAAGAACCTTACCCCAGACGAAGAAGAGCTCCTTAACTTTGGTCTTAACTGCCACTACATCTCCAAACCCCCCAAATATAGTAAACGCTTGGAACTTGAAATTCTCTTGGACAGCATTATTAAGCTAGGAAAGGAAGGTAAAGTAAAGGTCGACGAATCTATTCGTGAGGAGATTGTTAGAGAATAGAAGATAGAAAGGGGCCATTTCAAAAGTAATGTATTAAAGAAGAGACACAGAGATGCCGCTAGGTTACTAAGACAAGACCAGTCTATTGTTATTAGAAAGGCCGATAAAGCATATATATATATATATATATATATATATATAATAGTGATTAAGGTTTTCAATCTCTTCAAGGCACAGAGTTTGTATTCCCCATATGATTTCGAATACATTTTTCATTCATAGTAGTTAAATAAAAAAGAATAAATAAATGTTCTATATATATATTTTTAAAATAAATGGATATAATTTACTTTTTAAAAAGTCCCGCTAATGAAATTAATATCTGCTGTACTTAAGAGAATAATGTTATTTAAAAAAAAACAATAACTAAAATCGAGTTGAAGAGATAAGGGTATTCTGTAATTTTGAGTATTATGCTGAGAATATAAGATAAATGTATTTTTTTTTGTCGTATAAAAAAACTTAAAAATAGTTGATGTTTAGTAAAATTCTCTTAAGAAAGGATAATGCTATTAGCTATGGTGGAAGACTTGCTTATGAAAGCTTTTGGCTTTCGAGATGGGACGGACATTGTTTTTGCTGTTAATATAAACCTCTCAACTAACCTGTCTTTCTTTCTCCCTCTAGTGGCAAAGCTTAAATTTGTATATTGTTTATATTTAAAATATCTTTTCACATTTCATCGTTCCTCATCTCTATTTTAAAACATGCTAACATTTTTTTTTTAATTTAATACTTATGATAATTCTATTGTAGGGTAAAAAAGTTAATGCAATAGTTTCCACATATAGAAATTTAATAATCTAAACAACGCGTTTCAAACACATAGTGTTCTTCTTCATGTATTAATCAAGTTTAGTGTCTGTGGAACAACTTAAATGTCAGTTGTACCACAGACACTCATCCTTGGTTAATGCCTGAAGAAGAACACTTATGTTCGAAACGCGTTGTTTATATTATTAAATTCTTATATGTGGAGACTATTTCATTAACTTTTTACCCTAAAATATACAATCTACCTGAATCGATAGCAGGTTAAATTGATTGTATCTTTTTCAGCGTGTAAGTTTCAAGAAATTCAATAGCAACCATTTAAAATATGCTGTTGGACTTTTATTGTTCTATGCAGTAATTTTGGGGATATATGTGCTACAATTATGTTGGGTGAATCTTAGAATCTCTATATACAACGTTCGTGAGTTGTTTGTTTGTTCACCAATTTCCCGTAGAGATAAAAGCCTGAAATTAAATATATATTATTTATTACCTGGGTAATGTTAAATAAAAGAAAATTATCATTATATCCCCAAAATTTGAGCCAGGGTAGCAAGTGTCTTGCCTGCTCGCCGATGACAGAGTGCAAATGTATTATAAATTAATGCAACAAATATATAATAAACTACTACATTAGAGGTTAAAAATGAATAATTTTAGAAACAAACTTGAATACAACTGTCAGTTAAAATACGAATGTTCTGAGGTAATATTATAAAGACATTACACATTCCTTTCATTAATTTTATTTCATGTTAGATAAATAAATCGAATATTTCAAGTTTTTACAAGTTTTGTTTGTTTTAAATATATTTAATTGTGAATATAACTTGAATTGATGTTTTATTTATTTTTATGATAAAATAAATATTTTTTTACTTTCAAATGATTTTTATTTAGCTAAATATATTTACTGGGTATATATATATATATATATATATATATATATATATAAAACTTGGGCCATATAAGAATCTGTTTCCGCGCCTTAATAACAAGAAACAACAATTATATATATATATATATATATATATATAAAAACTTGGGCCATATAAGAATCTGTTTCCGCGCCTTAATAACAAGAAACAACAATTAAAATTATCCCTGTCAATCATGTTCAGTGAATTTATTTCAATACCTATTGTTATAATTTCTGATTGACACAAAGGGTCACGGGTAGTTCAGTTATGTATAATGTATGCTTAATAAATACCAGTTTGGTAATTAACTATGTATTAATCAAATATGTAATTAACTAAATTACCATTTATAATATCTAATGAATTAGTCATGCATATTTAACTGTAATTAAGCAATTGTAATATTTATTCAATTAGTAATCCACTTGAGGGATTATAGGAAGGTATGCGTAGAGATCACTGTGTATTGTCATCCAGCTTTGGAGTGGTTTCAGTGTTTTACTGATCCCGGAAAGTAAACACACTCAGACATTCATAATTAGACACTTAACTAAAAACAAAAAAAAATGATAATCAAACACATTAAATAATTTATCTTATCACAGGCAAAGTTCGAGAGATTCAAAACATTTGAGAGCATAAGAAAATCATTGTTGTCAAGAGTAAAGATATTTTTAGACTTAAAATTAACACTCAACTCGAAACACGTCTAATACACAATGATAAAAATAAAACCAATTATTTAAAAATAAAAATATAAAATGGAAATTATCTGTAAAGAAATTGAGAAAAACAGCGAAATCTTGTCACAACAGTTGGCAAAAATTAACTCAAGTCATTCTCAAGTAGATGACTTTAATATTCATTTTCATTAACGTTGGCTTGCAACATTGAGTTATTACTACAAAAAAAAATTGTTTTAATTGTTCTTTTAATTAATGAAATCCAATTAGTATAATTAATGGATTAAGTTTTTTTTTTTACTGAAGATATATTCTTTTGGGAAATCATAAAGTTTTCAGTGTAAAAGAATCGTAAAATAGATAAACAGATTGTAATAATTGACCCCTGAATACCATAACGTTTAGATTATTTAAAACAAGGTATTTAAACTAGGAAAATATTAAAAACAGGTGAATTCTAAAACAAGTGGAGTATATTTTATTATATCTTAAATTATGAAGATATTTTTTTCCCAAACTTACAGCGTATGTTTGGAAAACCCCTTTGGGGTTTACTAGAGGTAAAACTGTAGCTTATTTATTATTTGCCAACCATTTAAACTTTAAATTTAAATTTTGGGAGCCTCAACATTTCAGGGGCCCCCTTCAAAAAAGCAGGGGCCAGGTTAGCTCAGTAGTTAACGTACTCGCCTCTGGGCTAATGGTCCGAGGTTCGATCCCCACTTGGCCCTAAATTTATTCACGCGGCTCCGTCGTCCCTCGGAGAGCACGTTAAACTGTCGGTCCCGAGCCTGTACGATGTCAGGTACACGTTAAAGATGCCTCCTCGAAATGTACTGAGTTAGACAAAATTTAGGACTCCCAATGTATGTAGAATCACGGAAACACATTCTTGTATGGACCAAGCTTTTGATATAGTATTCTTAACATTATACAAGATTTATACACAGTAAGTATATTTAGCAAAATAAAAATCATTTAGAAGTAAGAAAAAATCATTTATTTTATGGCATAAATTAATAAAACATCAATCCAAGTTATATACACGATGAAATATATTTAAAACAAACAAAACTTGTAAATTCAAATATTCAGTTTATATACCAAACATAAAATTACATTAATAAAGGAATGTGTCTTTATAATATTGCCTTAGAACAGTCGTATTTTATCTGACAATTGTGTTCAAGTATTTTTATAAAATTATTCATTTTTAACCTCTAATGCAATAGTGTATTATATACTATAGGCTACCCTCACCCCCTAATGAGAAATATTATTAAATATTGTAGAAATAGTGGCGAGTACGCAAGCAACTGGGCTATTCTGACCTCTAATACGATTTTATTATGTAATACATCTACAACAAAGCCAATCACAACAAAAGCAAAGATTATAATAATTACAGGTATCATCTCCACGGAAAATGAACAAACAAACAAACAAACAAACAAACAAACTCACGAACTTTATATATATTTTGTTCAGCAGTCTAGTCGAAGGTTCTATCCGGTAAATGTTGTTATTCCTTTAATTAATGTAATTTCATTTTCTTAGTCAAAAAATTCTTACTTTTGCCTATGAAAAAAGTTTTCAAAATAAAACCGAAACATCGGCAATGAGAGTTTGATTTTTGACCAAATTTGACCGAATCCCGATTAGATGACACACCTTTTATATATATAGATATATTTTTTTTTAAAAAAAAAAAAAAGAAAGCCAGAGCAGCTTGGACCCGATAGACACGACCTGAATTTCTGGTCGTGTTTGTCTGGGCCTTAGGTTTTTACCTCTAGTACTAACATGCATGTTTATATTACTACCAGTGGAGAAGGTAATCAGTAATACATAAAAATAAATTTCTCTGCATAACAAGGAGTGGATTATTATTACTATATTTATTAGGTTAATAATAATACAGTTTATTATATAAAAGAAAAAAATAAACAAAAAGTGCAATACCTTCTAGAATGAAAGAAATCTTGGTTGAAATAGGTGTGTTTACTAATGTAGAAGTTTTCTTACGGCTGTAGAAATATTTATAAGGATGAAGATAGCGTAGGGGGAGAACGCTTCAGTATGCAGAGAGTGTGTTGATAGATAATGCATGGCTTTGTATCAGTTATTCACGTATATTAGATTTCGAAATATGAAACAAGATCGGGTTAAATGAAATTAGGAAGGGAAGGTGGAAACCAAAGCAGTCAATGCTATATATATATGTTGCATCATAATCAAATTGGTCTGTGACATTCCGCGTTGTGCGTGACTTCAAAGATATAACTTGTTTAAATCAAATCGAAAACATGAAACTTTCTTTAACAAAATGATTGGCCAAGGTAGCCCACTGGTTTGGATGCTCGCTTATGATCTGGTAGATCACGGGTTAGATTCTCACTCATATACAAGAAGTGAAAAAAAAATTGATCTAATCGTCCCTTAGAGAACTTTGTTATTAAGCCGTAAGGCTCAAACCTGTACGACGTCAGGTACTCGTTAAAGATCTATGTACTGAAATACATTTAACTGTTGTAACTCACCAGCTATGCAATCAGTTATTGTACGATATTTACTCATTATAGTGGAGAAAATTATATTGAGTCCTCACCACAAGGATTTTATTATACAACGCGTTTCAAACACATAGTCTTCATCATCATGTGAACAAATCCCCTATTTGGTTTATATTTGAAGGTTTAAATGAAGGAGTGTATATATATATATATATATATATATATATATATTAGTTCAATGTACATAAAGAAACGTAGAGAAATTAAAAACACACACTTACAGACTCTAATTTTTTGTTGAACCGTCTTCAGGAGAGATAAGAAAGGGAAACTAAGCGCACTGGTACAGAGACGGTTGGAGACCATTTCGGATCGTATTTTCATCAAAAAAAGTATATATATATATACATAGTAGTAAAATAAATTCAAAACGAAGAAAACACACAGAAAGACTCAGACATAACTCACATCGATATTTCGACCATAGTCGTCATCAGGAGGTGTGAAGAGCGAAGAGTCCCGCAGGAAGGCAGGGCAGTGACCGGTGGCGGAATAGCCCTACCTTCCTGCGGTACTCTTCGCTCTTCACACCTCCTGATGACGACTATGGTCAAAATATCGATGTGAGTTATGTCTGTGTCTTTCTGTGTGTTTCCTTTGTTTTGAATTTATTTTATATATATATATATATATATATATACTCCTTCATTTAAACCTTCAAATACAAACCAAATATGGGGTATTATTTAACAATATATATATATAGCTAAAAAGATTTCACATAAACACGTGAAATAACAATCAATTATCAAACCACAATAAGAAAATGGGAAAACAAGACTAAGATCTTTCAACCGTAACAAGCGGTCTTCGTCAGTAGGTCTTCGTAGGTTAGTCAGAGTTTGGTTTTTGACTCTGACGAAGACTGCTTGTTACGGTTGAAAGATCTTAGTCTTGTTTTCCCATTTTCTTATTCTGGTTTGATCATTGATATATATATAAAACCAATTAAATGAAACGATTCCACAAACTAAGTAAACTACATTGACATCAAATTCAACTACATTTCTCAATGTATTATATATTATATATATATATATTATATATATATATATATATATACACGAATGTCTTCCTTATCTGGACACCTATGATTCACAAGAAACAGTGCTAAAATGTTTTAATTCTTTCAATTCGAAATTAAAATTTACAATAGAAATAGAAAAAGATAATTGCTTACTATTTCTAGATACTATGATTTATAGGAATTGGAATGGCAGCATTTCAGTAGACTGGTGGAGGAAACCCCAGAAAACTAACCGTTATCTTAATTTTCAATCTCATCAACCATTGAAACACAAAATAAATACCGCGTTAGCATTAAAACACAGAGCATCTAATTTATGTGATTTAAAATTTCTTCCGAAAAATATTAATATAGTAAAAAATATTTTGAAAGATAGAAATTATCCAGAAAATTTAATTAAAAAAATCTGGAGTGGCCTACACTCTACTTTACTATAAGTAACTTAATGTCAAATTTCTTGAGTATATAAAACATAACGTCTCATTTAAGCATAACGTAAACATCTAAATGGGATATAATTATTAGCCTGTCATTCCTGAGGTAGTACAGATAGTAATTGAATGACATATCAATTTATAAGCTTATTTTTGTACATCACAAATAATTTATTATTTGCAAATAATTTCATTAGTATAACTACAGCAGTAATAACGTTTTTGAAAAACCAAAGTGAACATTTCTTGAAACGATTTATTCTCCTACAAGAGAATGGCTTTCCTTCAAACAGCCAGTGGATTTCTTACATCGTTTACTTGACATCCTTCTACATTGAATATTAATGTAAAATTTTCAAATTTGAAACAGTAAAATACTCTTTTTTTCTCTGAAAAACTTCTTAAACAGCGAAGAAAATGTTGTTTTAAGGTGATTTGTTAATTAAAGATGTACGATAATTACAGTTATTAATCTCTAAACGAAAGGTTTCAATTTCGAATTATCTTTTACATTTTTGGTTTTTAACAGAATTATTATACTCGGAATTTTATGGCTTCTTAGTATTTAGTAAGATCATTTTCCTTCCCCTTTGTCAAATAACATATATACGAATTTTTTTTTAATGAGTGTTATCATTTACCTGCACAATATTATTCCTCTTACATCTCTTATAAGTCAATAATATATTTTCATTTTTCCATTAGATCATCAATTTTATCTCAATGGATTCGCTCAAAAAATTTCTAAGTCAATGTAAACAATGTAAAAAAATACAAAAAATTCGACAAGTATAGCAGGTGATCTCTTAGTCTAGGATAAACAAAGAATTTTTATATCGTTATTGCTCTTTCCCGTAATTGAAACTTCATGAATTTTTTTTTGTGAATTGCTAATTTTGTGTTCCATTTTTGGTCAAATTTTCATTTTTTTTTAACGAGCCGTTTAGCGTCAAAAAATCATTTTCTGAAAACACAAATCGTACTGTAACGCCCCATTAGCGAAAGTAATTTAAAAAAAAAATATCTCAACTCATTGTCCATATAATGTTCTATTTGTAGACATAGTTTCATTCTTGTCCGTCAAACAGTATGGCTTGTATCGCTCTCACAAGGTTTGAGATTGAATTATAAGTCAAAACTTTTACGTTTTATTGAAAAAAAAATATTTCCTGTTGTTTTAAAATTCTGAATATATTTTTCGTTTGTTGCATTTGTAACTTCAAAGATGATGTCAAAATTTCAAAACTCTAGGGTTATCAGTTTAGGAGAAATAAATGTTTTAAAAAAAACGGTTTTTGGCAAAAAAAGTGACTTTCCCATCATGCATAATTCTTCCCAAACAATAGGGATCTTCGTCTAAATGGGGCCCATTTTTGTGTAAAATATCAACTTGATCCATCAAAGATTCTGGACCGTAGCGTGGTAACAAGCAATGCTAACACACGCACCCACCCACCCACCCACCCACCCACCCACCCACCGACACACACACAGACATCATCGTAAAAACGTCATAAAACGACTTCTGGTACCTCAAAACATGTAATTCCGTCAAAATCTCGAGATCGAATTTTTTCACGATCACTATACTTTACTTATAGTAAAGTAAAAATTCTTCACTCAGATATTAAAGAAAGAACAGCAAAACAGACTGATAATCCTTATCGCGACCCTACTCCAGCTAATACTAGTCAAACATAATATAGGCCACTAACATACGTAAAAGGGTTATCAGAGCAACTTAGTAAAATATTTAAAGGTATGAACATAAAAATTGCTTACAAAGTTAAAAAATCTGGAGTGGCCTACACTCTACTTTACTATAAGTAACTTAATGTCAAATTTCTTGAGTATATAAAACATAACGTCTCATTTAAGCATAACGTAAACATCTAAATGGGATATAATTATTAGCCGGTCATTCCTGAGGTAGTACAGATAGTGATTGAAGGACATATCAATTTATAAGCTTATTTTTGTACATCACAAATAATTTATTATTTGCAAATAATTTCATTAGTATAACTACAGCAGTAATAACATTTTTGAAAAACCAAAGTGAACATTTCTTGAAACGAAATAGTATCCTACAAGAGAACATGGCTATTGTTCAAATAGCCAGTAGATTTCTTACATCGTTTACTTGACATCCTTCTACATTGAATATTAATGTAAAATTTTCAAATTTGAAACAGTAAAATACTCTTTTTTTCTCTGAAAAACTTCTTAAACAGCGAAGAAAATGTTGTTTTAAGGTGATTTGTTAATTAAAGATGTACGATAATTACAGTTATTAATCTCTAAACAAAAGATTTCAATTTCGAATTATCTTTTACATTTTTGGTTTTTAACAGAATTATTATACTCGGAATTTTATGGCTTCTTAGTATTTAGTAAGATCATTTTCCTTCCCCTTTGTCAAATAACATATATACGAATTTTTTTTTAATGAGTGTTATCATTTACCTGCACAATATTATTCCTCTTACATCTCTTATAAGTCAATAATATATTTTCATTTTTCCATTAGATCATCAATTTTATCTCAATGGATTCGCTCAAAAAATTTCTAAGTCAATGTAAACAATGTAAAAAAATACAAAAAATTCGACAAGTATAGCAGGTGATCTCTTAGTCTAGAATAAACAAACAGTTTTTATATCGTTATTGCTCGTTCCCGTAATTGAAACTTCATGAATTTTTTTTTGTGAATTGCTAATTTTGTGTTCCATTTTTGGTCAAATTTTCATTTTTTTTTAACGAGCCGTTTAGCGTCAAAAAATCATTTTCTGAAAACACAAATCGTACTGTAACGCCCCATTAGCGAAAGTAATTTAAAAAAAAAATATCTCAACTCATTGTCCATATAATGTTCTATTTGTAGGCATAGTTTCATTCTTGTCCGTCAAACAGTATGGCTTGTATCGCTCTCACAAGGTTTGAGATTGAATTATAAGTCAAAATTTTTAAATTTATTGAAAAAAAAATATTTCCTGTTGTCTTAAAATTCTGAATATATTTTTCGTTTGTTGCATTTGTAACTTCAAAGATAATGTCAAAATATCAAAGCTCTAGGGTTATCAGTATAGGAGAAATAAATGTTTTAAAAAAAACGGTTTTTGGCAAAAAAAGTGACTTTCCCATCATGCATAATTCTTCCCAAACAATAGGGATCTTCGTCTAAATGGGGCCCATTTTTGTGTAAAATATCAACTTGATCCATCAAAGATTCTGGACCGTAGCGTGGTAACAAGCAATGCTAACACACGCACCCACCCACGCACCCACCCACCCACCCACCCACCCACCCACCCACCCACCCACCCACCCACCCACCCACCCACACACACATAGACATCATTGTAAAAATGTCATAAAACGACTTCTGGTACCTCAAAACATGTAATTCCGTCAAAATCTCGAGATCGAATTTTTTCACGATCACTATACTTTACTTATAGTAAAGTAAAAAGTTTAAATTCTAGTGTTTTTCAAAGACAAAATCACCCATTAACAAAATCCTATGTAATATAATATATTCAACTCCGTGTGAAAATTTCGATTTCATAAAACCTTCCAAAAAAATTTTTAGCAATAATAATCCCTTAGTCCTAAACATCTCGTCAACAAATATCCCAGGAAATCGCCAAAGGCGCCTGAAGAGAGAGTGGCCAAGAGACTTATTGGTATGAATTACTATAGTGACTTGTAAATGTAATCTAAGTTTTATAACTTATTTTTCGCGTCAGGAAGTATAATTACTGGGTTATTTCTTCCTTCCTGCCTAAATGTGCAAATTTATATATATTTTTTCATCATTGTCACTGGTAATGTTACATTTACGTTGTTGTGACTATGTCAAATAAAAAAAAAATATTTAAAACTGGTATAAAAGATGAGAAAATCATGAATGTTCAAACACTTGTGAAACGTCTTCAAACAGCAGGAAATAAGAAAGGTGATGTAATAGGCTCCGTGGAAACTCCACTGTATAGGCCAAAGGAAACAATTTATTCCATCCGATATGTTGAATTTTTTAAAATGCTTACTTCAAGATAAACATAACAACGTTCTACAGAAGGTGATATATCACGTTCTTTGATAGCCAATAAAAAAATAAATTAGAATCTTGTAACTACATTCTACTTGTAGTTTAACAATATTTCAAAATAAATACGTGAAATAACAATCATAGATCAAAACATTTGATCGACTTGTAGTATATGTATTACTTGTAGTATTTAAACTACAATTACTTGTAGTTTATGTATTATTTGTAGTATATAAACTATAACTACTTGTAGTATATGTATTACTTTCAGTTTTCAAACCACAATAAGAAATGCCAAAAAAACTAAGATCTTTCAACCATAACAAGTGGTCTCGTCAGTTGGGTTTTTGACTCTGTCGAAGACGGCTTGTTACGGTTGAAAGATCTTAGTCTTTTTTTTTCTATTTCTTATTGTGGTTTGAACATTTATTGTTATGTATTATTTTGTAAGCAAACTCCTTGAGGGGAAAAAATATGACGGTGCAAGACCTTTTCTTGGTCCTCCTTTCTAACACTGGTCATATCCAGATAATAAGTTATATTATATGTTCTATATTATATGTTCTATATTATATGTTCTATATTATATGGTCTATATTATATGTTCTATATTATATGTTCGGAGTAACAAAAAACTTTCTTAGAATCAATCACGCTCTTCTTTAGAATCAAATGTTATAATAATTCAACAAATCAATATTTAATAACTACTTAATTATTTTTTTACAATAATTAAATAGTTTAACTCCTTATAGGTAAACAAATCCTGCACCGTAGGTAGCTTCTCCACTCTGACTTGTCTAGACTAAGTTTCATCCGACTCTGATTCCTATAATTATCCTCTAACAAATTATCTTCATCAAATCAAAAACTGATAATCCTAAATTTTTTAAATTTGAAGATGTGTGAATTAATTATAACTCATTTATTTATTGTAAGTTATTTGAATATTAGAATATAACTGTTATTCTAAGGATATTTAAAGGTCAGTAGATGAAGAATACCCGAGTGTATGTATCATTGTCTAATATTTGAATATTAGAATATAACTGTTATTCTAAGGATATTTAAAGCTCAATAGATGAAGAATACCCGAGTGTATGTATCATTGTCTAATATTCGAATATTAGAATATAACTGTTATTCTAAGGATATTTAAAGGTCAAGAGATGAAGAATACGCGAGTGTATGTATCATTGTCTAATATTCGAATATTAGAATATACCTGTTATTCTAAGGATATTTAAAGGTCAATAGATCAAGAATACGCGAGTGCATGTATCATTGTCTAATATTCGAATATTAGAATATAACTGTTATTCTAAGGATATTTAAAGGTCAATAGATCAAGAATACGCGAGTGTATGTATCATTGTCTAATATTCGAATATTAGAATATAACTGTTATTCTAAGGATATTTAAAGGTCAATAGATCAAGAATACGCGAGTGCATGTATCATTGTCTAATATTCGAATATTAGAATATACCTGTTATTCTAAGGATAATTAAAGGTCAATAGATCAAGAATACGCGAGTGTATGTATCATTGTCTAATATTCGAATATTAGAATATAACTGTTATTCTAAGGATATTTAAAGGTCAATAGATCAAGAATACGCGAGTGTATGTATCATTGTCTAATATTCGAATATTAGAATATACCTGTTATTCTAAGGATATTTAAAGGTCAATAGATCAAGAATACGCGAGTGTATGTATCATTGTCTAATATTCGAATATTAGAATATAACTGTTATTCTAAGGATATTTAAAGGTCAATAGATCAAGAATACGCGAGTGCATGTATCATTGTCTAATATTCGAATATTAGAATATACCTGTTATTCTAAGGATAATTAAAGGTCAATAGATCAAGAATACGCGAGTGTATGTATCATTGTCTAATATTCGAATATTAGAATATAACTGTTATTCTAAGGATATTTAAAGGTCAATAGATCAAGAATACGCGAGTGCATGTATCATTGTCTAATATTCGAATATTAGAATATACCTGTTATTCTAAGGATAATTAAAGGTCAATAGATCAAGAATACGCGAGTGTATGTATCATTGTCTAATATTCGAATATTAGAATATAACTGTTATTCTAAGGATATTTAAAGGTCAATCGTTGAAGAATACTTAAAAATATTTAAGTATAAACTAAGTTGCAGAGCAGGTGATGAATGGGCGTTAAGAGTAGCTGGCAGGTTTGGGTTAAGCACAATGGCTAAACCGGAATAATCTATTGTGGATATTGGGTCTAAGCCTGCAGGCGGAGTGCCAGACTGGGAGACATGGGAAAGAATAATTTGTCTTTGAAGCATTGCCCCAAACAGACAGCTTGCTCCTAGGCAAAGTGAAACCATACCGACTTAAAACAGCAAACCTAAACATAAACTAATATCCCACTACAAAAAATAATATTTTCATTGTAATTATTAAGTTTTAATTACACGAAAACATTTCATTATTCTTAAGATTTTTTTTTTAAATGTGAAACTACTTATGTCATCTGCTGTAATGTACTTAATAGTTTGTTTGTGTGTATGTATGTATGTGCCAGTTTTCAATATGCTCCAGTTTATTGTATTACATGGAAATTATAAAAAACTTCACAATTTGTCCAAATCTAATTTCTTGGTAAATTTGAAAATATATATACTTTGTATCGATCTGTGAACACGTTGACGTCTCCTGCTTCCACGTTTCCTGTCTTTCTTCTTCTTTTTCTCCTCACCTGAAGACGGCAAGAAAGCCGAAATTAACAAGAACCCTACGTGTCTGTCTCTTTTTTTGTTTTCTAGTTGAAAATTTAATTATATATTACGTGTGTTATCTAATTTTCTAGGTTCAAAAATTAAACTCTCATTGCCGACGTTTTGGTTTTATTTTAAAA
>JAPFBL010000325.1:242500-332500 GCA_026182355.1 Hermatobates lingyangjiaoensis | reverse complement strand
TAATGAAATGGTCTCCACATATAAAACTTTTAATGATATAAACAACGCGTTTCGAACACGTAGTGTTCTTCTTCAGGCATTAACTAAAAAAAATACAATGACACCAGAGAGTTATCTATAGTACAAAGTAAATAAGTACAAATTTAATATAAAATAAAATAAGGCAGAAAGTACGAACCTAAGGGTGAGGGCCTCTGAATAAGACTGACTGGAAATGGAAAGGACATGGGTGGGGGTATATAGGGTACATCTGTTTCTTATTAGAGCAGGTAGAGTTTTCTCTAAAGTTAGGCTGAGCCTTTACATTTTCTTTTAGACTAAGTGTAGGAAACATATTGAAAAAATAACACACAGAGCTATAACGAAATATAAACCAAATATATGTATAAGGAGGAAGTAGAACTTTTTTTTTTTTTTTTTTTATATTATTATTATTTTTATATAAATAAATTAAGAAACGTTGTACATTTGGGGATTTGCTCATTGAGGCAAGTAGAAGAATTATCGCGCACTAGTTTGTTGATTTCATAGCCTTCTAAAATAGTTATTTCCCGGAATTTATTGTTTCTGTGTAGTATTTGTATATTTTGGTCTGGGAAAAATTGGTGGTTAGTGGTGACTAAATGCTTGGCAAAATGGGACATAAATTGTTTATTGTTGGGGGATTTGGTTTTCTGTTTTACTTCTTGCATGTGTTCTTTTATTCTTTTGTTGAATGACCTTATTGTCATCCCTATATAACGTGCAGGGCAATTAGCACATGACAATTTATATATACCAGAAAAAGAAAGGGGTTCTTGTACTGATTTTAACGATAACAGGGACTTTAAGTCACCTGAGTTTCTATAAGCAACCTTAAAGCCATATTTTTGCAATAATTTAGCTATTCTTAAGGATGGATCACCAATGTATGGGATCACCACCCATGTTTGTGTAACTTCTGTAGAGGAGCTGATTGGGGGGAATGCCTGGCTGACTATTTTTTTCTTTTCTTTCCTTCTAATTAGTTTGTTAATTAAGCTTGTGGAATATCCATTGTTTTGGGCTATGGTTTTTATGGTTTTGATCTCTTTGCATTTGTTCTCATTTGATAGGGGCACGGTAAAAAGCCGGTGAATCATCGAGTGAAAAGTGCTTAATTTATGAGGCATTGGGTGAAAAGAGGTTGCATGTATTATGGAATCTGTATATGTAGGTTTACGGTAGATATCAAAGGTGACTTTATTTTTCACTCGGTTTATAGTCAGATCTAAATAATTCAGAGACTCATTCGTCTCGCACTCCATGGTAAACGTTATGTGTGGATTGAGTTTGTTTAATAAATATATTCCTCTTTACTCTTCTAATAACTCTGCAGCTGCTATTAAAACCTTGAATCGCATGAAGATGCAGTGGATTAGGTTCGAATTGAAAAGACTCTATGCAATTCAGGATGCCCTTTCTTTCTATTTGTTTATTTTACAAACTTATTATACAAATTATTTAATAGGCTGGTTGAAATTTTACCAGTCAAATTTTTAGGTGTGTTCTTGGGTAAATAGCTGTCTAGGCTGAGTGCAAGAGAACGGATGTGGGAATGTGTTATTTGTTTAGAGGGGCAGAATTTCAAACTCTTATCCAAAAGTTCTATTTCCTCCTTAGAAAAATATACATTTGAAAGATTTTTTGTTCTACAGTAAAAAGTATGAGCAATATTACAATGGGAATGATTAGAACAATTAACTGATGAGTCAACTTGATTTGAAGGGCAAAATGGTTCACCATTGCGTAACTGGGAGGCTTTTAAATTTTGAAGTTTTCTGTCTTGAATGAATTTCTTTTTGCTTGTCGTCTTCTCTATTCTGTTGTAGACTGTGTCATTTACACTATACCATTCGAACGGGTGTAGAAGATTACTAAGCCGAGTTTGTAAAATAAACAAATAGAAAGAAAGGGCATCCTGAATTGCATAGAGTCTTTTCAATTCGAACCTAATCCACTGCATCTTCATGCGATTCAAGGTTTTAATAGCAGCTGCAGAGTTATTAGAAGAGTAAAGAGGAATATATTTATTAAACAAACTCAATCCACACATAACGTTTACCATGGAGTGCGAGACGAATGAGTCTCTGAATTATTTAGATCTGACTATAAACCGAGTGAAAAATAAAGTCACCTTTGATATCTACCGTAAACCTACATATACAGATTCCATAATACATGCAACCTCTTTTCACCCAATGCCTCATAAATTAAGCACTTTTCACTCGATGATTCACCGGCTTTTTACCGTGCCCCTATCAAATGAGAACAAATGCAAAGAGATCAAAACCATAAAAACCATAGCCCAAAACAATGGATATTCCACAAGCTTAATTAACAAACTAATTAGAAGGAAAGAAAAGAAAAAAATAGTCAGCCAGGCATTCCCCCAATCAGCTCCTCTACAGAAGTTACACAAACATGGGTGGTGATCCATACATTGGTGATCCATCCTTAAGAATAGCTAAATTATTGCAAAAATATGGCTTTAAGGTTGCTTATAGAAACTCAGGTGACTTAAAGTCCCTGTTATCGTTAAAATCAGTACAAGAACCCCTTTCTTTTTCTGGTATATATAAATTGTCATGTGCTAATTGCCCTGCACGTTATATAGGGATGACAATAAGGTCATTCAACAAAAGAATAAAAGAACACATGCAAGAAGTAAAACAGAAAACCAAATCCCCCAACAATAAACAATTTATGTCCCATTTTGCCAAGCATTTAGTCACCACTAACCACCAATTTTTCCCAGACCAAAATATACAAATACTACACAGAAACAATAAATTCCGGGAAATAACTATTTTAGAAGGCTATGAAATCAACAAACTAGTGCGCGATAATTCTTCTACTTGCCTCAATGAGCAAATCCCCAAATGTACAACGTTTCTTAATTTATTTATATAAAAATAATAATAATATAAAAAAAAAAAAAAAAAAGTTCTACTTCCTCCTTATACATATATTTGGTTTATATTTCGTTATAGCTCTGTGTGTTATTTTTTCAATATGTTTCCTACACTTAGTCTAAAAGAAAATGTAAAGGCTCAGCCTAACTTTAGAGAAAACTCTACCTGCTCTAATAAGAAACAGATGTACCCTATATACCCCCACCCATGTCCTTTCCATTTCCAGTCAGTCTTATTCAGAGGCCCTCACCCTTAGGTTCGTACTTTCTGCCTTATTTTATTTTATATTAAATTTGTACTTATTTACTTTGTACTATAGATAACTCTCTGGTGTCATTGTATTTTTTTTAGTTAATGCCTGAAGAAGAACACTACGTGTTCGAAACGCGTTGTTTATATCATTAAAAGTTTTATATGTGGAGACCATTTCATTAGATTTTTACCCTACAATGAGTAAATACCACATATTAACAGATTGCACTACATTAGAATTAAATACAATTTATTGAAACGTCGGCTTATAATCAGAAGTAGTTAATATTTAGACCTAATCCTCAGGAAACCAATTTAGAATTTTAAATTTATTAGTTTGGAAGCTATATTAATATAAATATAACTCCACATTTAAATATGTTGAAACTGTCTGGACAGGCTTACATACCGCCTTACAGTTCAAGGACTACCATAGGATTCATGGGAATTCAGTCGTCCTTATCCGAAGAGCGCCATGGCCGTTACGCTGGGACCAGGGCTTGCAATGATAGTTAATTTGACCCATCAGGGCCTCATTATGGAGAGTCTTTAGTACCATAGTGAACGACTCAAAGAGAGAATGTAAATCTCTCGTTGGCTAAACGTCATCTGGTCCGTGTCAATAAGTGTTAGAGAGCCATTAAGATCTTTCTATTCGTATAATAAAGGGCTCGAGAGAGAGGTAGTATCTAATCGTCCTCACTCAGAGATTCCGTCAAAGGCCAAAGCGTCTATAAAGCAAGTACCGCTTGCCTAGTCCATTCAGCTGAGTACATGGTACGTTCCCACTGGCAGGAATCTGGGTTCTCTAGCTCCCCGGTATACTAAGCAACCATCCGCCCGAGAAGTTACTGCTTCTCACACAGCGACCACAAGAGTGTCTAGCCAACTTGGGTGAGAACCAATAGCCACTTCTAGTCCGACCTCAGAGGCAGTCTGGTGATTAAACCGTCCATGGGCCTCCACCGCCAGTATTACCGACTTATTTTTAATAGTTTTGGATCAAACTCCGGACTAATGGCCTTCCTTACTGAACCTTCTCAGCTGCAGGTAAGGTCAGTGACCTTTGTAGCCCCTGGTTCAATGAATCTATGGAAATAAAGTTATGTTGAAATTATACACTGTCAAAGATATACCAAATTGATAGCGAAATATTCAAATTGAAACATGCTAAAAGTAATTGTCTGTAGAACAGTGGGTGTCAACCACCCCCCCCCCCCCCCCTTTACTAAACCACAATAGAAATTTCACTCAAAACTCACACACCTCCATGGAATTTATATTATGATCAAAGATAAATAAAATATCAAATATATGGAGTATATAACGAAGAAAACATACTCTACGAAAAACGATAATTCCAAATATTTGAATAACAATAATATCTCTAGATTTACCTCGTATTCTTCTCGCATCCCCAGGTTGAAAGCCCTTCTTGAAGAGAAAACCTGGAAAAACATTGTTGATTATACATTTTATTCACTTGATGCTTAAATTAGAATATTTTTTTCTAATATCTTTAGAATGAACTTAATTATCTTCTTAACCTGTGTAAGCATAAATAGTCTTTGCCATTTCTATACATTTTAACATTCATTTGTCATTGTGAGCCATATTCTCGGCGACAGTTTTATATGCTATTTTCTTTATGGTTAAGTTTGCGGTGCCAGAGTATCCCAATGGTTTGCGTGCTCGCCTCTTTGACTTGCAGGTCTAGGGATCAATACCCACTCTGTCTGTTGAGTTAGTCATGTGAGATGTGATAAAATCTGAGCATGTTGTCCCTTATAGAGGACGGTAAGCTCTCGGCCTCGAGCCTGTACGATATCACGAGTAGATCTCTACTCCAAATACATCTGAGTTAGGCACAATTTGGACTCCCAATGTAGAATCAATGTTCATTGTGTGGTATTACAATATTCGGCCTATGTTTGTTCCGTTGTAGGATTGCACTGCAACCTAACATAACCTTATGGTTCAGAAAAATAATACTTTATCAGGACTCGGTTAGTTATTCAGGTTCATGAACCTGACTGAACGGATTTTGAACCTGAATACTGCTTTTATCAATACTTGGTAGGTTGCAGAGGTAGTTTGACAAGGTAACACACATAGACCAAACAATTTTAATCTTATGGGTAAGAGCACATGCTGGACGCGAAGGAAATTAAAGAACAGATGAATTGGCAAAAAAATCAGCACAAGACGAAACAATAGCAACATTATACGTAAAGTATCCTTGACGTATATTAAAAGAGAGGAAAACATTAAAATTAGGGATATATGAAACAAGATGTGGCTCATTGCAACAGAAGTGGAAGTAACAAGACATACTTCAGTAAACTGAATATTAAAAAACAAATTGAAATAAATCATACGTACAAGACTACGATGGTATTAACAGGACACGCAACAAGCAGATCATATTGGTACGGATTGAGACATATCAACTCGCCCTATTGTCCCTGCAGGGAAGAAGAGCAGACCTTTCAACAAGTAATATTTAACTGCTCATATTTAGATATTCTAAGGCAACAACTGATAACAAATATTATACTGCAAGGTATAACGTGGCCGGATAAGAATGAAAACATAGTCACTAAGCAAACCAAAGACTTCTTTAGATTTAGATAATTAGCCTATGTAAATTATGTTGTATATATAATATATATATAGTTCACAAAGGGAAGAGAAACAGATAAAAAGACTCACAACAATATTTCGACATTCGTCGTTATCGGGCAGAAGTAGTCCCTTTGAGTAGCTGAAGCCAACTGATATATATATATATATATATATATAGTTCAACATAATGATCAAACCACAATAAGAAATGGGAAAACAAGACTAAGATCTTTCACTGATTGTTGTTTCACGTGTTTATGTGAAATCTTTTTATAGTTCAATATAGATAAAGAAACATAGAGAAATCAAAAGAACACACTTACAGTCTCTAATTTTCGGTTTGAACCGTCCTCAGGAGAGATAAGAGAGGGAAACCAACCGCACTGGTTCAGAGACGGTTGTAGGCCCTATATATATATATATATATATATATATATTAGTGAAGGTTGCTAGCAATCCTTCTTGCAAACATGTTTCTAAACATTTTATGCCAATTTCAAGCTTCGTTACCTTGTTTGAAACTTTCTCTCAGTTCCTTGGGGAGTAATATATATATAATATATATATATATATATATATATATATATATATATAGGTATGTATTATATTATATTTTAATGTAATGCAAATAAATATAAAAGTAAGAGTAAACCTGTAATAGAAAAGGGAACAAGTTACAAAAATAAACTCCCTCATTGTAGGGTTACTACCCGTGAGGAAAACATTAAAAAAACATCGGCCCTTTGTGACAACATACAATAAACATTCTGTTATATGGGGAGTCTTAAATTTTGTCTAATTCAAGTGTGTATGGATTAGAGATTTTTAAGGAGTACTTCATATCATACTGGCTGGGGACTGAGGATAGGTTTACTTGAACCCACAAGGGAATAGTTCCCTTGGTTGCCACCTAGTGCCTTGTGGCAACCTAGAATTAAGGTTTGAGTTTGATGTATGTAAGTATTATGTCTTTTCTGTCCCGTATTTGCTTGTGTAATTTATATGTCTTTGTCTTGAATTAGTTTCTTTTTTATATTATACTCAGGCCTTATGTACTTCACTTATATACATTTGTAAAATTATCAAGTCTAAGCTGTTTTATTTCGATGTATTGGTACTAATGCGTGACGTAGTATCGTGCGAGCCCGCCTCCGCGAGGTCCACCTTGGATGCTCCAAGCTTCTTTCGATCCTTGGAATGACAAAAGGGCAGCAGGCATAGCGTCAGCTCAGTTTGGTGTTGTGCCATGGCTGAGAGGCCTTAGATACACTAAGATCAAAACAGGTTTAATGTCCTCTATAAGCGACGACGTGCTCAGATTTTATCACCTCCCGCGTCACAGTGGGTATTGAACACCGTATATACCAGTCAAGAAGCAAGCATGCAAGCCACTGGGCTACCCTGCCATCAATGAGCCTAGAAGCAAGCACGCAAGCCACTCGGCCACCCTGCCATCAATGAGCCTAGAAGCAAGCACGCAAGCCACTCGGCTACCCTGTCATCAATGAGCCTAGAAGCAAGCACGCAAGCCACTTGGCTACCCTGCTATCAATGAGCCTAGAAAAAAGCACGCAAGCCACTTAGCTACCCTGTCATCAATGAGCCTAGAAGCAAGCACGCAAGCCACTCGGCTACCCTGTCATCAATGAGCCTAGAAGCAAGCACGAAAGCCACTCGGCTACCCTGCCATCAATGAGCCTAGAAGCAAGCACGCAAGCCACTCGGCTACCCTGCCATCAATGAGCCTAGAAGCAAGCACGCAAGCCACTCGGCTACCCTGCCATCAATGAGCCTAGAAGCAAGCACGCAAGCCACTTGGCTACCCTGCTATCAATGAGCCTAGAAGAAAGCACGCAAGCCACTTGGCTACCCTGCCAACAATGAGTCTAGAAGCAAGCACGCAAGCCACTTGGCTACCCTGCCATCAATGAGCCTAAAGTTTCCCCAGTTTAATTATTAAAGTCTACCTTTGCCTGACCTGAAGGTGAATTAAGTGGAAGGGTATTTAAATGAAACAAATTTGATCAAAAGCTAGTCTCACTTTCTCAAGTGGGAGACCCAAATTGCTTTTCAAAACTCCATTCGTTAGGGGTGGAAGATCCGATGATTCCTTCCCAACCAGAATTACTTATGACTCTCTATTTCAGGTTAAACCTTTAGGGCAGCTGTTCTCAAAGGAGTCCATGTAGACCCCCTGGAGGTCTATGGGACTTCATGGGGGGTCTATGATCACCAAGGGGTCTATTGGAGGTCTATGGATGTCTCTTTAGTAAAAAATAAATTTATAAATAAAAAATAAAAATAATAAAAATAAAATAATAAATAAATAATTAAAATGAATATAATAATAAATAAAATAATATTTATAAATGAATATTAAGGTATTCGTATTGTAATAAAAATAATAAGTAAATATAAACTAGATTAGAGGAGGAAGTGAGCATGAATAATGAAAAAGTATGTTTTGATAACTTATAAAATATGCCCAATGTTTTGATATGAGAGTTTAATTCCGAAATTAAAACCCCCCACCATACCACATACTAGAGTTGGGAATTAGTCGATTGAAATTACGGTAATATAATTTGTTTTATTTATCATTATTATTAGGGTCCATGGACTTTAAAATATAGATATAATTATTGATATTTCAGTTTCTTTCTTCTTTACAATTTCCCCTCATTTTCCTATTACTATGTGTTTTAAAATGAGTCGTCTGTGATAGCCATTGCACACACACTACACACACACACACACACGCGCACACACAATTAGATGTGTATATATATATATATACACAAAACTATTTTATCCAGACTCGGTCAGTTCTACAGGTTCAAATTAAACTCTCATTGCCAACGTTTCTGTCTTTATTTAAAACCTTTTTCATAGGCAGAAGTATGAATTTTGAAACAGAAAAACTAAGTATTACATTACAAATTATTTTACAAAGAAAAATAATATATGGATTTTAACAACAACTGTAGTCTGAATGAACACGTGACACTGAACATTCAGTGTTTTAATAATTTTAATTTTAATTCAGTGTACATTTAGTTTTATTTCTATTCCACGGTCGATACTTTTATCAATATATATATATATCCACTTAAAATTTTATATATATATATATATATATATATATATATATATATATATATAAAAACAGATTCAATAATATATCGACCGTTTGATAGAATAGGTGTGTTCTCTAATCGGGGTTCGGTCAATTTTCCAGGATAAAAAATCAAACTCTCGTAGCCAACGTTTCGGTTTTATTTAAAACCTTTTTCATAGGCAGAAGTAAGATCTTAAGTAAGTTCTTACTTCTGCCTATGAAAAAGGTTTTAAATAAAACCGAAACGTTGGCAACGAGAGTTTGATTTTTTATCCTGGAAAATTGACCGAACCCCGATTAGAGAACACACCTATATATATATATATGTGTGTGTGTGTGTGTGTGTGTGTGTGTATGTGTGTGTGTGACCAAAAAGATACTATTTTTTAGTATAAAGAAAATATGCTATTTTTCTTTATCCAAGTTTGGTCAAACCTCAAAAAATCCTCAAAAAAAACAGCTTTAGACAATATTTCGTCTATATTTCTAGATACCTACAGAAATATAGGGCATATCAAGCAGTGAATATGTCAAGAAATATAGACGAAACGTTGGTTTAAGTATTTTTTTGAGAATTGCTTTGATGCTGGACCAAGCCTTGAAATAGAAAAAGGGTGTAATATAATAAATAACTTCAACACTATTTTAATAAAAACTAATTTTTTGTTTTAATCAATCATTTTGCTTTGTAGTTATAGTTTTTATTTTGAAAAATTCCTGTTATCTTATTAGAGATATCAATGACTAAGCCAGCCTTAACATGAGGTATAATGCAGAACAAACAAGCGTGAAAAGGCCAACGTTCTGTACCAGTGAACCGAGAAATTTCCTTTTGACAAAGCATTCACAAATGGATTAATTTATTAAATGAAAACAGAGAACCTTTAAATTTGAAGGCAGCTTGATATAGATCGCGTTTTACACCTATACGATTACTAAGATGGGTTTTATTTTGATTTATTTAATCAAATTTGGATGACATATATTTGAATTTTATTTGTGAAAAAATTTATTCCAATCGTAAACATCGTTCATTCAATTAATTCAAAACAAACATACTAATTACTTGTTCATATATAATATATACCATGCTAGGAGTAACAAAACATTTACACACCATGCGATAAATTTTTAACATAAAGTTTCCGATGCACCATAAATCTCTTGTCTTTTACATAAAACGTCTACTTATCTTGTATATAACATTGATTTATATATGACTGATATATGCTCATAATATTAAATTAAAGAAAATAAAAGCAATACTTGATTGAGCTAATACTTTACGCACTTAATGACACTCTTGAGGTTATTTTGATTTTAAATCCTTGGAGTTAAATGTGTAACTGAGTGCAGCAGTGTATTCTTCAAATTGGAATTTTAATAAGTTTCATGACTGAACATGCTTGTACACATCTGTTTAGTCGTTCCGAAACGATATATAATTCTCTGGGAAAATTTTCTTAGCTATGGGAAATTTTCACAGGGTAAAGATGGTTTTCATAAAATGGAAATACACAAAATTCCTTCTTGTTTGAATCAAGCATATCTAACCTGGAAGCAGATTAATGAGAAGATGTTCTTTAAAATGATACTCACAAAATACGGAATAACTAAAATACGGAATAATTTTAAGCTTAATTAATCTTTTTCTCAAGGAAGGAATGCACCACACCAAGTCATACAGTGCGCCATGTTTAGCGCAAGCGCATAGGTTGGCCACCCCTGAACTATGCTATTATATAAAATAGCATGTCTTCTTCTATGTTATCGTCCATATGTACATCTATCTTAATTGCTACTTACTAGACAAGCTGACTCATATTGTTAATTAAGCATACCTAATTGCTTCAATTAAATTACAGCTAGGAATCAAAGTCATCATACTTAGGCAGTTAATTGCTTAATTGCCTAAGAAGAATGAAAGTGTGAGGCAAGGGCAATGATAATTCATAGGTGAACGAATGGGGACAAGAAGGTGAATCCTATTCAGGAGGACTGAGACATCGGCATGAAGTAATGTGCAAACGGTTTCCGTGTCGGGTATTGCCAGGAAATAGGATGTGGTTTTTTAGTAGGTCGGGACCCCCAACCCCACATACCCTAAGCAAGACGTGTTGCAAAGGGATCTGATGAACAGATCCACACATCCTACGACGAAAAAAAAATGCTTAATTGCTACTTACTAGATTAACTGACTCATATTGATAATTGGGCGTATTTAATAGCTTCAATTAAATTTCTCACCTATAAAATACCTATAAAAACTGAAATTTTGTCTTGCAACAATGAATTACCTGTTTGAATTTATGTTTGCGTTTACCCTACTACTGTTTGCATTCATTTACATTGAATTAAAAATATTTATATGAAATAAAATTGTTATTTAAAGCTTATAAAAAAAATTGAAATGTTTTAGTAAATATTTAATTAATTATAATATTAATAATATATAATGATGATATTATTAATATCATTATTATCATATTAATAATGATATTAATGATAATTTATAATGAAATTTTAAATATATACCATTATATATCATAAAAAATATATCATATAAATAAAAAATATATTTTTATCATATATGATAAAAATATATTATATAATATTTTATCATATATGATAAAATATATGATATAATATTTTATAATATATTTTGAAGCTAATATATGATAAAAGAAAACAAATTTTTATTGTAAAAAAATTAACCTCCATGAAGCATATATTTTCTGATGTATTCCATGGTGTGATGGATGCTTGATGATGAATGTATTTAGCTAATCAAACAAAACATTAGTTGATTGATAATGAGTTTGAAGTTATGTTTTTTGACAGTAAATTTCAGTTTGGCCACTTTAAATTTTTTATCTTAGTTTTTATTCCAGTTCGAATTCAATATTTATAGGTAAGGCAGGCAGCGTCTGTCTGGTTAGGTATTATGTAAATACCAAATGTAGTTAACACAACATATACTGAATGTTATATTGTCAGCTAGTAATAGGCTATACGTCTCAGCTACAATTAAATTAATTAGTTAAAATGACTGTTTATTATTTTTGATAATGGCTTCACTTACATACAGTAAGCAGTTAGCTATATTTAAATTAATTAATTAAAGTGACTGCTGTTATTAGTGATAATGAGTTTAATTGCAATAAAGTTGTTAGCTACAATTAAATTAATTAGGTAAAGTGACTATTAATTATTTTTCATAATTTGTTTACTTACAGTAAAGATTTATTTTTGTCAACATTATACTGTCACTAAAGGAAAGAAACTTAAAACATCATGTAAGAAAAAGTTGAAGACAAGAAAGGGGCAGAGTTGAATTAACTTGTTCTATGGTAAATATGGGTCGAATTAGATAAAATTATCTGTTTGGGGGGTTATGCTCCCGGCCCTTCTGCTCCCCCCCCCCCCCACCCCCCACCATTATTTTTCTTATATAAGCGGCAACTGTTTGACGTGGGTAGCAACATGCATGTCTTGATAAAATAAAAAGGAGAAAAATGTTGTTTTTTTTTCTAAAGGAGAAACCGATAGTGTTTGTTGAGAATGAAAAATGAAACGTCAGATTACGTGGCTCTTATACTCGGACGTCGGGCCACCTGATTGATGCCCTTCTGTAGGGCACCTCCCACTCAAGACAACCTTGAAAAAAGAAAAGCCCTAAACCGAATAGCTTTAATCAAACAATTCTAAAACTACCTTTTCTCACACCTGCTATATATATATATATATATTATAAACAAGGAATTTATCAATTTTTACTTATTATCTCTTTACAAGTCCTCGTGTTTGCTGGTAAAACTTAACGTTTTTATTGTAAATTATTGTTATATATATATATATATATATATGAATAATAATCAAAATAACACTTGATATAATAAATGGATTAATTTACCACAATGAAAAAACAATTTTTTGAAACAATGCTCTAAGGCCTTTCGTTAACACATCGTCAGAGAGTATTTATTAAGTATTTATTGTTTTTTTAATTCACTTTCTCTCTGACGATGTGTTAACGAAAGGCCTTAGAGCATTGTTTCAAAAAATTGTTTTTTCATTGTGGTAAATTAATCCATATAAAATATATATATATATATATATATATATATATAAATATATATATATATATATAGTAGAGGTGTTCTCTAATCGGGTTTCGGTCAATTTTCCAGGATAAAAAATCAAACTCTCGTTGCCAACGTTTCGGTTTTATTAGCATTAATTTTGTAATGATATCTTATTAGTCTAGTCGACAAAATTTTGCCGACAAACCGACAAACCGATAGACAGGAATTTGTTTAAGGATAGATTTGGTTTCTCTAATGCATGAAACGTAAAAATAACTTGAAATGATCGAGTTCTAAGTAATATATAGATAAAACCTAATTTTTTTTTATTTATATAGATTCTTATGAGAAAATTAGTTTCAAAATATGACAATGTCAATATAAAAAGTCGGAACGGATTAAAGTCTTAAGTCAAGGTACCACTACGCATGCCTTATTTTTGAATTATTCTCATTGTTTCATTAACTCCAAAAAGTTCATTTATATATTCTAATGTAGTGCAATCAGTTATTATGTGGTATTTACTCATTGTAGGGTAAAAATCTAATGAAATGGTCTCCACATATAAAAATTTTAATGATATAAACAACGCGTTTCGAACACGTAGTGTTCTTCCTCAGGCATTAACTGAAAAATACAATGACATGTCATTGTATGTTTTATTTAATGCCTGAGGAAGAACACTACGTGTTCGAAACGCGTTGTTTATATCATTAAAATTTTTATATGTGGAGACCATTTCATTAGATTTTTATTCTACAATAATTTATATATTGAGATAAATATCTTCGAAAAGATTATCTCAAATAGTGGTTTTGCTAGAAAGCTTTTCAGTAATAGCAAACTAAAACTGATTTACTATACTGTTAGAAGACACCTGTTGATAGAGAGGTTACAAAGTGAGACACTTTAGGTAGAAGTTAAAGGAGACTATTAACGCAAACAGGTAAGGTAAACACCAAGGCCTGGCTTTCATCAACTATTGATGATAAACTTGATAGGTTCTCTTAGTGTAATGGAGTCGAATGCAACAGCTTAAACTGAAACCCCACTTGTCAAGTACATTTAATGGGTAACGCTTCAAGTGGCATAGCAAGCCGTTGGGGGGGGGGGGGGGGGGGGGTCCGCCCCGCGCAGCACGACCCAAGAGGCGGCATTATGATAAGGACAAGAAAATAAAATTAAAATAATAAAAAAAACTAACAACAAAATCTGAAATTATATACCAAACTGAGTTTATAAGGTCGTAACTGCTTTCATATTTCATCTATATAATACTATTTTTAAATGATTTTTAATCTGGAATATTTGCAAATTAAAATGAATTTATTTTGAATTTTGTGAACCTTGAAAACTGATCGCATTCTGATTAAATAATACACCTATTCTATCAAACGATTGATATATTATTTGAAATTGTACATATATTTATAACATATATATAATATTTATTATGTATTATATAATATATTAGATATATATATATATCAGTTAGCTTTAACTACCAAAGGGACTACTTCTGCCCGGCGAGGACGAATGTCGAAATATTGTTGTGAGTATCTTTTGTGTGTGTCTTTATCTGTTTTTCTCTTTCCTCTGTGAACTAGTGAACTATATATATATATATGATTGGTTATACACGACTGAATATTGTCGATCGATGATCTTCTTCTCCAACTTTTCAAGTTTGCGGAAAATTAATTTTTCGTTGTGAGAACAACGGTTCAAGGAATAATTCTTTTGTCGACGCGTTTACTGTCTACTGCAGTCATTTTCAAGACACAAAACAGGTGGGTTACCGGTCTCCTTATATAGCCGAGAGTCAGGGGGGTGAGGCTGATTGGCTGTGCTATTGGGGTTCTTCCTTCTCATTGGTTATTGGTTTGGCCTATTGCTGGGGCTTGTTCTCCGAGTAGCTTGAGTACCTTGACATCCCATTTGTTGTCTATTAATTATAGGGCATTTTTGGATATTCTATTGCTTCATAGAAAATCCAAAATACCCTATAATCAATAGACAACAAACGGGATGTCAAGAGTACTCAAGCTACTCGGAAACAAGCCCCAGCAATAGGCCAAACCAATAACCAATGAGAAGGAAGAACCACAATAGCACAGCCAATCAGCGCTCACCCCCCTGACTCTCGCTATATAAGGAGACGGTAACCCACCTTTTTTTGTCTTGAAAATGATGCAGTAGACAGTCGAAACGCGTCGACAAGAAAATTCATTCCTTGAACCGTTGTTCTCACAACGAAAAATTAATTTCCGCAAATTGAAAATTGGAGAAGAAGATCATCGATCGACAATATTCAGTCGTGTATAACCAATATGTATAAAGGAAGGACTACTACCGAAGTACACAAATAAATATTAAATAAATATATATATATATAATGATCAAACCACAATAAGAAAATGGGAAAACAAGACTAAGATCTTTCAACCGTAACAAGCGGTCTTCGTCAGAGTCAAAAACCCAGTTGGGTTAGTCTTGTTTTCCCATTTTCTTATTGTGGTTTGATCATTGATTGTTATTTCACGTGTTTATGTGAAATATATATATATATATACTTTTTCGATTAAATTACGATCCGAAATGGACAAATACAGTTCAATGTACATAAAGAAACAGAGAAATTAAAAACACAAACTTATAGTCTCTAACTTTTGGTTGAACCGTCTTCAGGAGAGGTAAGAGAGGGAAACCAAGCGCACTGTACAGAGACGGTTGGAGACCAACAATGTTGCCACATACGAGTACGCGCCCGGTCACAGAGAATAAGGTAGACAAAAATCAATTTCAATTAAATTAATTTAAATTAAAATAGGAATATGAAAAATAATAGTAAACACAAAAACAAATAAAATAATAAAAAATAAAAACTGAGGGATGAACAGAAGAAATGATACATAAACGAATAAAAATTAAAAATTATGGACTAAGCTTTAATAAAAAATAGAGAATTTAACTTAAAATAAATTAAATAAATGAAAAATATATAAGATGAAAGCATAAAAACTTATATATTATTTATATAAAAAAATATATAAGAAAAATCTTATATAATTTTCATTTATTTAATTTAAGTTTTATTCTCTATTTAAATCTATTCTCTATAAAATACTCCATGCTACAAAATATGTTTTGAACACTTAATCTTCATCATCACGTTACATTTGCGTCAAGTCATTATGAATATGTAAGAAGTCTTAGGTACAGAAGGCAGATGTAACCTGATGATGTACACTAAAGTGTTTGAAACGCGTCCACTTTTAACAAAATCTTTTTCTGTAAAGACTTAGTTTTTTTTAACCTTATTCTAATCATGATTAACTAAATACAAAAAAAAAATTAACAACTGGCTCATCTCGTGAAATTGAAAAGAATTTGGAAGAATGATTGAGATAAAGTCTACCTCGTGATGTAGAGCGTATTTATAGTCAGCTGGGGTGTGAGAGAGATGGTCAAAGCTGTATTGCCTAGATCAGTGTTTCCTAAACTTTTTCGAGTGACCGCCCTCTTGGGTCCTTAAACCTATAACTCAACACCCTTGAATAATAATCAGATTCCTAGACTAAATAACCAAATGAGTAACATTTTAATAATTAAATTAAAATAATTACTAATCGAATATTTATTTAGAATCCAATAGATGTATTGTTTCATAGCATATTTGTACAAAATAATTAAAACACAATAAAAGAAACTTAGGTGAGAATATACTTTTAACATAAAAATGAATTATCAAAACAAATAATTTTAAGAAACCGTTTCCTAGAAGTTTACATGTCGTGTTTTCACTTAAATTTAGAAATTATATTGCATGAACATTTTCAATTTATGGAAATAGAATCTCTGCTCCTTTCTGCATTACCGCCCCCCAATATCAAAGCAGGGGGGCGGTACCGCCCACTTTGGGAAACACTGGCCTAGATGAAGCAGTAATAGAAAATGCCAGAATGGAGACACTTTGAAAGTCAATAAGCCTTTCTCTACAGCTCAAACAAAACAATATCAATCTAAAATCATTAGTAGATTCATTAGCGTAGAATATTATTTATGTTATCCATTAAAATTACTATACAAATGCTCCCTCTACTCTTTCATAAAGGCATTTCGTGTAATAAACACGTCGCGATTGATTATAATAAAATTATATCTTGTTGAATAACACAATTAAAATAATCTCTAGTAAGTAATCTGTAAAGGAGTTATGTAACGCGTTGTTTATATTATTAAATTCTATATGTGGAGACTATTTCATAATTTTAATACCCTACAATCAATATATGGTAATATATTTTAAATGTGTACATTGTTTAATTATGGTGAAAAATTCTGAAAAAATCACATTGAGAAAGCATTCTTGAAGCGTTAGCGCTAAATGTACTGACAAGTACTTTAATACTTGACAAGCACTTTATTTCTTGACAAGTACTTTAATACTTGAGAAGAACTTTATTATTTGACTAGTACTTTAATCCTTGACAACAACTTTATTATTTGACATGTACTGTAATACTTGAGACGAACTATATTATTTGAAAAGTACTTTAGTACTTTAGATGTACTTTATTTTTGACAAGTACTTTAATCCTTGACAAGAACTTTATTATTTGACAAGTACTTTAATACTTGACAAGAACTTTATTTTTTGACAAGTACTTTAATACTTGAGAAGAACTTTATTATTTGACTAGTACTTTAATCCTTGACCAGAACTTTATTATTTGACATGTACTGTAATACTTGAGGCGAACTATATTATTTGAAAAGTACTTTAATACTTGAGAAGTACTTTATTTTTCACAAGTACTTTAATCCTTGACAAGAATTTTATTGTTTGATAAATACCTTAATCCTTGACAAGAAATTAATAATTTAACAAGTACTGTAATACTTGATAAGAACTTTATTATTTGACAAGTACTTTAACCCTTGACAATAACTTTATAATTTAACAAGTACTGTAATACTTGATAAGAACTTTATTATTTGACAAGTACTTTAATCCTTGACAATAACTTTATTATTTGACAAGTACTGTAATAATTGATAAGAACTTTATTATTTGACAACCACTTTAATCCTTGACAAGAATTTTATTACTTGACAGTACTTTAATACTTGAGAAGTACTTTATTACTTAACAAGTACTTTATTACTTGAGAAGTACTTTAATACTTGAGAAGTACTTTAATCTTTGACAAGAACTCTAGTTTATTGCTTGGAAATTGGGTTCAATTTAAGTTCTCGCATTCGACCCCATTACACTAAGTCAAGCTGTCAAAGCTATCAGTAGTTGATGGAAAACTGATTTCAATCCAAGCTATATACTATAGAACTATACTGGGCTACCCAGAGTACTATAAAACTGAGCCCAGAAAACTTGATATACTATACGACTCAGCATAGACAAATACCATATTATGGTAGAAAGTGAGCACGTAGAAACTCAGCATAAAAGACTCGTAGAACAAGATATTATATTATTTTATCAATAATATTAACTCTTGGCCAACCTTTAATGTGATTGTTTGTGGAATTATATTATATATATATATATATATATATATATATATAGTTCAACTTATAAAAGAAACATAGAAAAATTAAAAGAACACACTTACAGTCTCTAATAGCTTTTAATTTCTCTAGGTTTCTTTTTCTACATTGAACTATATTTGTCCATTTCGGACAGTATTTCGATCGAAAAAGTGTACATATATATATATATATATATATATATATGATTAAACCACAATAAGAATGGGAAAACAAGACTAAGATCTTTCAACCGTAACAAGCGGTCTTCGTCAGAGTCAAAAACCCAACTGAACACTAGATGCAGAAAACATCTGGTGAGGAGTTGAGAAGAGTGGGAGGGATTTTTTTTATCTTAGTCTTGTTTTCCCATTTCTTATTGTGGTTTAATCATTGATTGTTGTTTCACGTGTTTATGTAAAATCTTTTTATATATATATATATATATAACCAATTAAATGAAACGATTCCACGAACTTAATAAACTACATTGACATAAACAACACACAGAGAAGGAACAGAAACTCACAATGCAGTCGTGGATTGCCTGCAGAGCAACTCGTTTCTATCCTCCTGATGACGAGGCCATCGAAATATAGTAATGAGTTTCTTTCTTTGTTGTGTGTTCTATATGTCAATGTAGTTTATAAAAATGTAGTTTATATATATATATATATATATATATATTAAAGTATAAATTTTTAATTATTATTTCATTTCCTATAGCTTTGAAATAAATATAAAACTTGAAATTAACTCAAGAAATTGATGAGGTGTGAATAGTAGACGCAATAATTTTCAAGGTAATATTTGAAAGGAAGTTAATTGTTGAAAAAAATAACCCTTAAGCACAAGAAACTCTAAAGGCTAGACATCAATACTTGAAGATGAGTGTGGTTATTTTTTTACTAGTCTGATAAGGTGTTATCAGTAAGGAGAGGCTGTGTATAAAAATACTGGAGACAGTAGACGAGGCAAGTTGTATCTACACAGCACCACTATGAACTCACTCTCTCTGTTCTCTGTCTTCGTCGCACTCCTGGCTGCTGCCTCCGCAGAGGTAAACACACATATGCTATCTCTCTCTATCAGTGACTAATCATTCTTCATGCAGGTCATGTTGACAACTCATATACTCTATTCATGGACAAATTCATGGCTTCATTGTGATGTATTTTAATAATAAATGATTTCATAAGTTTAAATAACGCCCCAGAATTGTAATGTGTTGTTATTTATTATATGATTCATCAAGTCTCATATAGAAAGTTCAAAACACTGTCACTAGTGCAGCAAACTAGCTGATTTGAACACAAACCGTTATGTAGTTGCTTTCGTACAATAAAAAAATACCAAGTTAATTAGTATAATAATTAAATAATGTAATATAATTACTTTTCATTATTGTAATGAAATTCAGTATTGATCTAGCCATGAAGATGTCTACATATATAGACGAAATATCGCCTTAAATGTGTTGTATTATTGAAGCTAGACCAAACCTCGATAAAAAAGAATACTAATATTACATATATATATATATTATTATTATTATTATTATTATTATTATTATTAAATAAAGCCCCAAAATTGGCTTGTATCTGTTTCTTACACAATTCGTCCAATTTCTGGAATTCCTTCTTCGTCTCTTCATTAAAGGTCATCTTATTACCTATATTGCTAGTCGACATGTTTCGAATGTACCACATTCATCATCAGGACAATAATGAGAATAATAGTAGGATTATTCTCATTACAACCTACCTTAATCCCCCATAATGCTCAATTATAATCACCCAAGAGCGATGTCCTATGAACATTCCAATAGTAATCCACATCTATATATATAAACTGTTAATCCTACTATTATTCTCATTATTGTCCTGATGATGAATGTGGTACATTCGAAACATGTCGACTAGTAATATAGGTGATAAGATTTATATTTTTAATGAAGAGACGAAGATGAATTGCAGAAATTGGACAAATTGTGTAAGAAACAGATACAAGTCAAATATGGGTATTCTTTACTAATATATGTTTAAATGAAGGACTGCTTCGAATTTTTACAAATATATATATATACCTTAAAATAGGAAAGTCGATCCAAACTAGACACAAATAAGTTCAAAATTGTTTTTGAATAATTTTATGAAAAAAATATTTTATCTAATTTAAAGGAAGCACTATGATATCACAAAGGTATCTTTTATCGAATAACTTTTATAAATAATACTGGGTGTCAAAGTGTTTTAAGTGCGTAGTTTGAATAAAAGAAAAAACATCTATTGTGCGAACAGTTTGATTGATCCATTTACCTCAGTATTAGTAAATACAACACAATTCCATATTACACAACTAATGAGTTTTGCGTGTACGATTTTTTTCCTATTTTCTATAAAATCGGTTTGATTATGGTTTTAAAGGCCATTATTTTGTTATCAGTAGAATTATTTAAAAAAATGACATTATTTTAACTTTTAGCTATTTCAATATTATTTGCTAACATATGGTAGTCATATAGTCAGGTCACAGTCAAGTGATGTTAATAGAGGTAACTGCAGAAATACTAAATATAAATCATCCTGTGAAAGGCTATATGCTGATAGTATAGAGCGAGAAGTATACCCATGTTATTATCACGGATAGAGTATATCTGATGATATTGTTTTCATGTTAGCAGTACCAGGACAACGTGGCCTTCGCCGACCTCAGCTACGGCGGCCAAGGAGTCACTGGACTCTTGAGTTTAGTGCAGTTCGGGGACTACGTCTACATCAGAGGAACTGTGACAGGCCTGTCTGACGGAGAACACGGCTTCCACGTCCACACCAACCCTGACGTTTCCAACGACTGTAAGAACATCGGAGACCACTACAATCCCTACAAGGTGAGTCGAGTTTGATTGAATCAATGACAATCACAACATAGCTGTGGCATCTAGGAATCCCTTGGTATAATTACAACTCAGTCACAATTCCATGATAGATATTTAAAGTACCAAACAACCACAAAATAATTTAAACTGACAAACCAAGTAAATCACTACAAAACGTATGATCCATATATATAATAATAATAATAATAATCTTTAATAATTAAACTGTTTACAAATATCATAAGGAGGTGAAATGACTACATTTGTATATCATATATGACTGGCTGAAATACGATAAGTGTGTTATGTGTTGCAGACTTCTCACGGGTGCCAGAACTGCGAAGAGAGACACGTAGGTGACCTAGGCAATATTCAAGCTGACGATGACGGACTGTCGATAGTGGGCAAGACTGACAAGATCATCAGGCTGAGGGCTAAAGACGGAGTGCAGAACGTCGTGGGTCTGCCGTTAGCTGTGTCTCTCTACAGAGATGATGGAGGCAAAGGGAATGGTCCCAACTCTGAGGTCGATGGAGAGTCAGGTCCCACTGTCGCTTGTGGCATCATCAGAAGACCTCAACCCTACTAGACCACCTTTCTACTGATGATGACATCCTGATGACCGGAGAATCAGGCTTGCAGCAATACGATAAAACATCAACCACTATACAATATTTTTTTATTAACTGAACCAAAAGAAATCAAATGACTTTTTTTCTAATACAATCAGTTTTTTATATGCATAACTCTTTGTATAATTTCTTCACCTACTATTCCTTATACACTAACATAACATTTTCAATCAGTTTCATCTAACTACTACATCTATTTTCTATCCTTCTATTTATGATTTATCAATAAATAGATTTTATCTCCACAAGGGACGAAAAGTAACTTTTCACGTCTAGTTTTTCGAGAATAATGCAAGACATTTAATCCCCGTACTTAAAAACAGGACAATATGAAAAATTTAGGATATAATTCAGGTTGTCCAACCTAATAAGTTGGTTGACAACAATATTTTGATATGAAGTGAAATGAGATTGAGAAGAATTAGTGTGGCAAGCCTGATTTTTAAATTCCAGCTGTATTGCTAATTATTCTACTCTGTTTTGTTTACATACTTCTATTTAGCTTTCTCAAGCTTTTATTTTGAATTTTAACAGTGATTATTAAGTGTTAATTAAAACGTAATAAATTATTATCATTGCCTAAGTATATTTGGAAGAACATAGTTCTTTGATCAGGGGGGATTTGTCTCAGATCTCATAGCCCTGACTGCGATGATCTCACTCTACGAGCCTCTGAAGAAGCCCATATCTGGTGATTAAGTGCACAGTGCACCTGACCTTAATCAAAGAGATTATGCTTCTTTTAATTAGTCCCTTGTCTTTGCATTTCGTTTTTATGATATTTTTTATTATCAAATACCATTATTTATCTTTTTTATTTTATTACTTCTTTTTTTATTACTTAATTATTTCTGTTTTCTTGCTTTATTTATTTAATATTATTATTTGTATTCTCAATTTTATTTTATCATACCTTAGCCCACAACTTTTATTTATGTATCAATTTCTCTGTTCAGCCCTCAATTTTTTTCTCTTATTTACATATTATTTTTTCATATTTCTAATTTAATTATTTATAAATTGATTCCTGTTTAACTTATTCTCTGTGACCGGGCGCGCATGTGGTAACATTGTTGGTCTCCAACCGTCTCTAAACCAGTGCGCTTGGTTTCCCTCTCTTATCTCTCCTGAAGACGGTTCAAAGGAATATTAACTCTAAGTGTGTGCTTTTGATTTCTCTATGTTTGTTTATACACGTTGAACTATATTTGTCCTTTTCGGATCGTATTTTCATTGAAAAAGTCGATATATATATATATATATATATATAAAGTTCAATTTAGATGAAGAAACATAGAGAAATTTAAAACATACTTACAGTCTCTAACCGTCTAACTGGTACAGAGACGGTTGGAGACCAACAATGTTGCCACATAAGCGACCGGTCACAGAGAATAAGGTACACAAGAATCAATTTAAGATTAAATTGAAATAGGAATGTGAAAAATAATAATAAAAATAAATAAAATAAAAACTGAGGGATGAACAGAAGAAAAGATACATACATAACAATTATTATAGACTAAGTTTAATAAAAAATAGAGAATAGTACTTAAAATAAATGAACAATATATAAGATAAAAACTGTATAAAAACTAGATGCAGAGACAAGAAACTAATACAATGAAGCATTATCTCTTAAGATTAAGGCCAGGTGCACTGCGCACATTGAGCAACCAAATATGGGCTCCGAAGAAGTCCATATATTAGTATATATTTCCACAAACAATCAAATTAAATAGTTGGCCCAAAGTTAATAATGTTACAGTATTAATAAAGCTTAATGCTACTCATGAGTGTGATATTAGTCTTGATATGTTCAAATCAAAAGTTACTTTCCGATTGTCTGATTCATCTCAAGCGAAACAAGAGTTCATTCAGCCTGTTAGCTTTGGTTCAAGCAGACTTTGCAATAAGGCAGAATTTCAAACAGTACTAGGCTTTCTTTTTTTATCAAACTCAAGTCCATTTCAAATCTATTTAACTACAGTTAGATTAAACTCTAAGTTAATGTTTGAGTGGTTTTCATATTGTTGACCAGCAGAGAGGGATTTCACCAGCCAGTTTGATAAACCTTTTGATCAGAGAGACCTTTCAACAGCATTCTCATTAGTTCTACATGAGATCAAACTAATATACAATGGACTTTGCCTAATGTAATCACAAATAATTTTATCAATCGCTTAATATTATCGAAATTCCTGATCCCTACTCCAACATGCAATATCCATTACAATGATCAAACCGCAATATCAAATGAAAAAAAAAGACTAAGTTCTTTCAAGCACAAGCAGCCTTCGTCAAAGTCAAAAACTCAACTCATGATGACCACTTGTTTGGTTGATATATCGTAGTCTTTTTTTCCCATTTCATATTGTGGTTACATGATTGATTGTTATTTCACGTGTTTATGTGAAATCTTTTTATCAATGCCTTACAAATGCACCGCTTATTGTTATCAGTACATTGGTCATTGTTATCATTATTTTAAACATAAGATGTTATGGTCTATCTTGAGATGGATATCAAAGGGAACTAAAGTTGTTTTTTTTTACCCAAAAACTAATCTGCCCGAGGCCTTGCATTTGTTAGAATTGTAGTGGAAGAAATGTATTGGAAGAAACAAATCAAAACTGTTTAAAAAATGGTGGTTTCTCGTATACCACTACGACCTCAATAGAGGGCATAGTTACTGGAAAACTAAGTGACATGACATTAACTGACTCAAAAACTAAGTGATATGATTCTAACTGGCAGAAAAACTAAGTTACATGGCTCTAACTGACTCAAAAACTAAGTGATATGATTCTAACTGGCAGAAAAACTAAGTGATATGACATTAACTGACCCAAAAACTAAGTGATATGATTCTAACTGGCATAAAAACTAAGTGACATGACATTAACTGACTCAAAAACTAAGTGATATGATTCTAACTGGCATAAAAACTAAGTGACATGACATTAACTGACTCAAAAACTAAGTGATATGATTCTAACTGGCAGAAAAACTACGTGTCATGATTCTGACTGTCAAAAACTAAGTGATATGATTCTAACTGGCAGAAAAACTAAGTGACATGACATTAACTGACTCAAAAACTAAGTGATATGATTCTAACTGGCAGAAAAACTAAGTGACATGACATTAACTGACTCAAAAACTAGGTGATATGATTCTAACTTGCAGAAAAACTACGTGTCATGATTCTAACTGTCAAAAACTAAGTGACTTGATTCTAACTGGCAGAAAAACTAAGTGATATGACATTAACTGGCTCAAAAACAAAGTGATATGATTCTAACTGGCAGAAAAACTAAGTTACATTTCTTCTAACTGACTCAAAAACTAAGTGATATGATTCTAACTGTCTGGAAAACTACGTGTCATGATTCAAACTGACTGAAAAACTACGTGTCATGATTCTGTCTGGAAAACTATGTGTCATGATTCTAACTGACTGAAAAACTACGTGTCATGATTCTAACTGACTGAAAAACTATGTGTCATGATTCTAACTGACTGAAAAATTAAGAAACATGATTATAACTGACTTCGGGGAATGGATGGCAGTGGAGAATATCCTCCAGGTGGCTGCAAAGTTAACGGAGGGTGACGTCTGCGATGCTGTTACACAGGCTCAGGAGAGTAAAGTAGGCAGAGACGATAAACCAGAGGATGATCAACCAGCAGTGTGCATTCCTAGAAATAAGGAAATGTGGGTTAGCTCTTCATGTGTTACAACTTAGTGTGTAAAATAGATCTTCTGATTTTCAACTTCATTAGGAGTACGAGTTCTAGGTAAATGATATGCTGGGAAAATACATGAAGCAGACAAAGTTGGACGATCCTAAATAAATAACTTATTTATTGCATGTGGTCAGTTGCACTATTTATTATATGTTTCATTTTATTTGAGTTTTTTTTTTTGCTACACCTGCTGTTTTAGCCTCACGAAAGGTAAAAAGGCAATTTCCATTTCATCAGTTACTGTTATCAATCGGTTATTTTTATCACTTTTGATGTTTACAAAAGTGATAAGCCGCGTACACTATACTATCTCATTCAACTTAATTTTTTTTTTTAAACAATATCGGTCATAAATTTTTTAAAAATAATTAAAAAAAAAACATAAGATTAATATAAAACAACACATTTCAAACTTAGCAGTGTTCTTTTTCAGGTTCAGCTGAAATATAATTTCGAGATGAAATTACGAAAAGAAGCACAATTTAAGGACTTTGGCTTAACGATTAGGTTGAGCATAGGCATTAGTCCTCATCCCATGAACTCGATAAACTTTACACTGTTTTTTTAGGCACGTTTCCATTTCTGTCTATATTCAAATAAAGATTATTTAACTTTCCATATTTCGATTTTTATTTTGTTATTTACAAAACTTGAAGCAATCTTATGTTTTGTTTTTCATATAAAACTGAAGTAGAACACCAAATTTACGGATAAATAAACTTTGGAAGAAACAAATCAAAATTGTTTCAAAAAAGGTGGTTTCTCGTATACCATTACAACCGAACAATAGAGGGTATTCTTACTGAAAAACTAAGTGACATGATTCTAACTGGCTGAAAAACTGAGTGACATGATTTTAACTGACTCAAAAACTAAGTGACATAATTTTTATTCTAAATTTACAATTTTAGAATAAAAGTTTTCTTATATGATGAGTTTCAAAAACATTTTCATTTCGAGTAATACGATATACTATCTGGCTGAATAACTACAAAATAATATCGGTTTATATGTGACCATAGATGAGTCAAGATTGTCAAAGATGTAGTCACCTAATGTTATTTTCCTATTTTTGAGTTTGATTTGGGCATTGGCCAAAGAAAGTAAGAAACCGATACCTCCTCTCTATCACTTTGAAATGCTCTGCAAATCTCCCTATCCTTTAAACCAAGCGTCTTCAACCGGTGGGTCGCGACCCCCTTCGATATCGCTAAAGGGTTAAACGGGGGTCCCGCCATGTTTGAAATGGTTCATTTTTATTTAGAAAATAAAGGACTAAATTAAATAAATAATTTATTTATTATTAATGTGGCACAGCAATCTCATTAAAGCTACTATCGATCAAATTTACTTTAATTTTTCCTTTTTTTATTTGTTGTTAATTTTATTTTTGTTCTGACTAAAATATAAATTTTGGCGTAAAAAATGGGTTCTGATGTAAAAAAAGGTTGAAAATCCAGTACAACCTTATCCATTACAAGCTGCTCTGACATTTTCTCAGCACTTGCAATATTCTAACTATTATCAAACTCTGACAAACACGTTATCTCTCGGAAGGATGTTAACATGTCGGTTCCAAGCCTGTACGATGTCAAGTACTCATTAAAGATCCTCTACTCTAAATACTCTTGAGTTAGACAAACTTTAAAACTCCCAGTGTAGAATGTTCATTTTGTAGTATGACAAAGGTTCAATGTTCGGCCTATGTGTGTGTGTTGCCTTGTGAGAGTACTACCGTCTTTTTCCGAAAATAAGACACTGTCTTACTTTCTTTTTAGGTCAAAATCCGTGCTAGTGCTTATTCTAGGGGAAGGGCTTCAAGTACATTAAGTATATTTACATATTTTTGCTTGATAATTATTTTTAAAAAGAAATTTAAATTTATTCAATTACAGTCATGTCATCTTTTAGAACATCGTCATAAATTATCAAAATTTTGAATTCCGTTCTGATTTTCCTCCAAATCTATTTCCTGTAGAATCATTGACCTGAATCTCTCATACCTTGCAATATAGCTGTGGTTAAATTAATACTTCTTGTCTAAGTAGCCTCCTTGAAACGGACTTTACAGGTAAACAAGGAATTTCTTGGAATATTTTGTTCCAAATAATTCTCTGAAAGATTACAACAGCTAGAGATACCTACTACATTCAACAGCAATTTTTTAAAGAATTATATTTTTCACATTATCTTAACTAGGGCCTATTTTCTAGGGAGGGCTTTTCCTAGTCTAAAACGTCCCGAAAATCACGCTAGGACTTATTTTCGAAAAAATACGGTACTACCATACAACGTTAACTTTATCAGGTTACATCAAAGACTGTACAAAATAAAGGTTCACTTATCAACCATTAAGAGTCATTCATGTAACCGGAAATAACACATTTTCTTGGATGAATAAATACGTACAATTTCCTTGTCATTGCTATTGTATTTAAATTATAAACACTAACAATCTTTCTTAATTGTTCTATTTCAAGATTATTAATTGCTTCAATTAAGAAACCATTTCTTCTCGTTCTTATTAAAAACATCATAAACAAAACATGAAATCACTTTTCTTTGTCTAACTTATATAAGACAAAGAGTTGTTTCTGTTTATAATTTGCTTACCAAATGAGATAGAGCTTAGAAGGAGTCGTAGAGCTTGCTCTGAAAGCAAAAGGACCTAATCAAATCATTGGTATACACCTCAAAAGAGCCCAAGGCGAGGCATCAACTCTCTTCAAACTTCTGTCAAATTAGATTATAATGTTTCATTTCTAACTTGTTCTTAGTTATAAACAATTCGTAATTAAGTCCATTTTTAAAGAAAGCAATCTAAAGTAAAAGATATATATATATTTTTTGTTTTTATCCAATATTGTGTTTTATAATTTCATTTGTAATGATTTAGTGTTATGCTTTAACTCGGAGCTTGTGATATGAGATATCATGTGGTATTTTTTCATTTCAGAAAAAAATAATAATTAATGGCTCTAAAAACGGCAACGTTTTGACCATACTGTGTTCTTACTCAGGTAAAATGGGGCAAGGGTAGCCCAATGGATTAAGTGTTCACCTCCGGATTGCTAGATTCGAGGTTCAATATACACTCTAGCCCTCGATTTATTTACGTGAAAGGTGAATAAATGTGAGCTCGTTAACTCTTGAAAAGGAAGTTGAGATGTCGGTTCTGAGCCTGTATGATGTCAGCTAACTCGTTAAAGATCCCTAATTCTATAATACTTGAGTTAGGCAAAAATTATGTATAATAAAAAAAAGAATATTCATTGTGTGTTATCGCAAAGAATCAATGTTTGGCTATGCCAAACATTTTAGACTTGCCGATAAAGTTTTATACCTAGGTGAGAACGAGCTCCAAGGAGACTTATATATGTATATATACATGTAGATGTCAACAACAATATGAAATGGGGAAAAAAAGACTAAGATCAAAAAACATAACTCTGACGTAAAAAAGATTATAGTCTTTTTTCCAATTCCTTATTGTTGTATAATCATTGATGTTATTTCACGTATTTATGAGAAATCTTGTATCTACAAAAAAGTATATACTAATGTATCCATAAAATATTTATATCGTAAATTACAAATTTCATTCCCTAAATATAATTACACATAAAAATAAATATAAAACATTAAAATGATCTCCAGAAATAGTCAGGTAAGTATGGTCACCACAATAATTTTCAAGGCCATATTTGAAAGGAAATGATATGTTGAAACAAATTAATTTCAAGAACTCTAAAACCTAGACATACTTGAAGTTGAGTGTAGTTATTTTTTTACTAGTCTGATAAGGTGTTATCAGTAAGGAGAGGGTGCGTATAAAAATACTGGAGACAGGAGACGAGGCAAGTTGTGTCTACACAGCACCACTATGAACTCACTCTCTCTGTTCTCTGTCTTCGTCGCACTCCTGGCTGCTGCATCTGCAGAGGTAAACACACATCTTATATCTCTCTCTATCAGTGACTAATCTATCAATACTCTGTTCAACCTAACTGATTATTCTATAATCTATTATCTACTCAACTCATGGATAAATTGGTAGTCAGCTCTTAACCCAATTTGTGGAATAAATCATGATAACCAAACACAAAATTGTTATAAAAAAACTGATGTACGTTGATTGTATTCATTGAAAATTATACTTTAATTACTACCATCCCTACAGTATATCTGATGATATTGTTTTCATGTTAGCAGTACCAGGACAACGTGGCCTTCGCCGACCTCAGCTACGGCGGCCAAGGAGTCACTGGACTCTTGAGTTTAGTGCAGTTCGGGGACTACGTCTACATCAGAGGAACTGTGACAGGCCTGTCTGACGGAGAACACGGCTTCCACGTCCACACCAACGCTGACGTTTCCAACGACTGTAAGAACATCGGAGACCACTACAATCCCTACAAGGTGAGTCGAGTTTGATTGAATCAATGACAATCACAGCATAGCTGTGGCGTCTAGGAATCCCTTGTAATAATGACAACTCAGTCACAACTCCACGATAGGTATTTAAAGTACCAAACAACCACGAAATAATCTAAACTGACAAAACAAGTTAATCACTACAATAATAATGATTCTTAGATAATCTAATGTTATAATCATCGTAAATAGATAAAACTGGTTACCAACATCATAAGAAGGTGAAATTACTACATTTGTATATCATAAACACTTGATGAAATATGATAAATGTGTTATGTGTTTCAGACTTCTCACGGGTGCCAGAACTGCGAAGAGAGACACGTAGGTGACCTAGGCAATATTCAGGCTGACGATCACGGACTGTCGATAGTGGGCAAGACTGACAAGATCATCAGGCTGAGGGCTAAAGACGGAGTGCAGAACGTCGTGGGTCTACCTTTAGCTGTGTCTCTCTACAGAGATGATGGAGGCAAAGGGAATGGTCCCAACTCTGAGGTCGATGGAGAGTCAGGTCCTACTGTCGCTTGTGGCATCATCAGAAGACCTCAACCCTACTAGACCACCTTTCTACTGATGATGATATCTTGATGACCACAAAACCAAGCTTGCAGAAATACGATAAAACATCAACCATGATTTGACACATCAATCTAGAATAAATTTTATATTTTTTTAATAACTGAATCAAACCCAATTCGAAAAACTGTATTAATTTTCAAATACAATATTTTTTATATACACATAATTATTATTTTTCATTTGTGCACCTACTATTCCTAATACACAAACATAACATCTTCAGTTAAGTTAGTCTAGATTTATATTTTATTTCGGAAAACATAAGATGGAATCTCATTGGTAGGGATGACGTTTTATTTTAAAAAGAGGTAATATAAATATAATTAATTCCTATTAAAGAGTATTTGTTAAAATTAATTACGTATAAAGCCATTAATTAATGTAGTCCATACATTTTCCATACAACAATCAAACAGTTACAAGATAACAAGATAAATCACTTCCATATTTCTACCTCATCATCATTAAGAGGAGAAGGAGAAATGAGGAGTTCTACTTCACTGATAAGCAACTCAATATCATTTTTATAAAATATTTTCTATAATAATAGATCTACCTCTAATGGTACTCTTAATTAAATGCTAATTAAGATATTCAGATTAACCTTACTATCTTAAGGTTACTAATTATTAACCTTACTAACAAGGTGTTATCAGTAAGGAGAGGCTGTGTATAAAAATACTGGAGACAGTAGACGAGGCAAGTTGTATCTACACAGCACCACTATGAACTCACTATCTCTGTTCTCTGTCTTCGTCGCACTCCTGGCTGCTGCCTCCGCAGAGGTAAACACACATCTCGTATGTTTGTGTAAACACACTACTCAATTAATTTTTGCAAAAATAAATTCCATGGGTGTATTATAGGAGAAATTTTAATAGTAATCTATATAACGTTATTAAATGTCCTACATTATTAGACCTTATTTATTGTTATTCATATGATAATCAATGATCAAACCATACTTAGAAGTGGGGAAACAAGACTAAGATCTTTCAACCGTAACAAGCGGTCTTCGTCAGAGTCAAAAACCTAACTAAACGTTTAGTTGGGTTTTTGACTCTGACGAAGACCGCTTGTTACGGTTGAAAGATCTTAGTCTTGTTTCCCCATTTCTTACTGTGGTTTGATCATTGATTGTAATTTCACGTGTTTATGTGAAATCTTTTTATCATATAATAATGTGGATTAAAACCTATCTAATTCTCCAACAGCTAACTAAATTTCTAGATGAATAACAATAAATGTTATAAAACAACTTTTCTAAGTAAGGTTTGTTTCTCTATTTCCTAAAAACTAGTTTTAATTTTGTTTTAAAAAGTCATTATTTTATTATAATAGAATGAAGTAAAAAATCTATCTATATTCAGAAAACGATACATAACTTTAAATTATTTTATTTTATTATGAAGGATAATAATAATTTATTAACTGTTAATTAATATAAAACCCCTTATAAATAACTCATAATAAATTAAAAATAAAGGATTAAAAAAGAAAATAAACAAAAGAGAGTAGCATAATTAGCAATTGACCTGGGATTTGCCACACATATTTCCGATCTCATATTTCTTCTACTCTAAAAATCTATATCAACAAAACAATTAGTCGGATAAGCTGGAATATATTGCCCGTTTTTAAGTACGGTGAGATATAAAAAGCTTTTTTTCCTTCCCTTCTGAACATAAACAACATTATTTTTTAGTCCAACTTATTGTGTGTTAATTCCATTACACAGTCAGGACCCAGTGTAATATTATTAATAGATATAACTATAGAAATACTGGATAGTCTATTTAGTGCAGTAGTCTTCAATACAGTATTTAGCGAATAAATCATCTTGTAGAAAGGCTGTGTGCTGATAGCACTACTAGAAGGGTATACCCATGTTCTTACTATAGATAGAGAGTATCTGATGATATTATTTTTATCTTAGCAGTACCAGGACAACGTGGCCTTCGCCGACCTCAGCTACGGCGGCCAAGGAGTCACTGGACTCTTGAGTTTGGTGCAGTTCGGGGACTACGTCTACATCAGAGGAACTGTGACAGGCCTGTCTGACGGAGAACACGGCTTCCACGTCCACACCAACGCTGACGTTTCCAACGACTGCAAGAACATCGGACACCACTACAATCCCTACAAGGTGAGTCGAATTTGATTGAATCAATGACAATCAGAGCGTAGATGTGGCCCTTGTTATAATGACAACTCAGTCACAACTCCACGACATGTATTTAAAGCACCAAACAACTACTAAATAATCTAAACTGACAAAACAAGTAAAACACTACAATGCTGATGATTCTTAGATAATCTAATGTTATAACAATCGTAAATAGAAAAAAACTGGTTACCAACATCATAAGGAGGTGAAATGACTACATTTGTATATCATATCTGACTTGATGAAATACGATCAGTGTATTATGTGTTTCAGACTTCTCACGGGTGCCAGAACTGCGAAGAGAGACACGTAGGTGACCTAGGCAATATTCAGGCTGACGATCACGGACTGTCGATAGTGGGCAAGACTGACAAGATCATCAGGCTGAGGGCTAAAGACGGAGTGCAGAACGTCGTGGGTCTGCCTTTAGCTGTGTCTCTCTACAGAGATGATGGAGGCAAAGGGAATGGTCCCAACTCTGAGGTCGATGGAGAGTCAGGTCCTACTGTCGCTTGTGGCATCATCAGAAGACCTCAACCCTACTAGACCACCTTTCTTCTCAAGATGATATCCTCGCGACCAAACAACCAAGCTTGCAGAAATACGATAAAACATCAACCATGATTTGACACATCAATCTAGAATAAATTTTATATTTTTTTAATAACTGAATCAAACCCAATTCGAAAAACTGTATTAATTTTCAAATACAACCTTTTTTATATATGCAAAAATATTATTTTTCATTTGTGCACCTACTATTCCTAATACACAGACATAACATCTTCAGTTAAGTTAATCTGGATTTATATTTTATTTCGGAAAACATAAGATGGATTTTCATTGGTAGGGATGACGTTTCATTTTAAAAAGAGGTAATATAAATATAATTAATTCCTATTAAAGAGTATTTTGTTAAAATTAATTACGTATAAAGCCATTAATTAGTTAATGCATTTAGTTGAACAGTAGTCTATACATTTTCCATACAACAATCAAACAGTTACAAGATAACATCACAACTTACTTCAATATTTCTACCTCGTCATCATTAGGAGGAGAACATGAAATGAGGAGTTCTACTTCACTGATAAGCAACAGCTCAATAACATGTTTTATAAAATATTTTCTATAATAATAGATCTATCTCTAATGGAACTCTTAACTAAATGATAATCATTTATCTATATATGTACACATAATTATACAGAAAAAAATATTGATAATGACTACAAAACTGGCTTCAATATGTTGATATCACTCGTCATCAGGAAAAAGTAGGATCTAGGTACGTCTAGAAGCCTATACAATGAACAACCATTCATACCCTCTCTCCTTTGCTAGTTCCTGCACTTCCAGCAATTGTGTTTATCGTCTGGACTGCACACAATGTGACTCATTCTATGTGGGCCTGACTTCCACGTCACTTAGCCTCCGTATGAATGGTCACAGGTCATCCGTTGGTCAACGCAAGCAGCTGCCTGTTGCTACCCACGCCAATCTCCATAACCTTCCCTTCAACGATTGCTTCAGGGTTAAAGTATTAAGAAAACTCTCAAATGATGACACCCAGACCACTCTAAGGGCTTCTGAGGAAGCCTTCATTTGGTTATTGGGTGCAAGAAATTCCCCTGGTCTAAATTTAATCAGATGATTTTTTTTTTATTTTTTATTTTATTTTTAATTAATTTTTTATTTATTTATTTATTTTTTTCTCCTCGTTTAATTTTAGTTAGTTTTATGTTTTTTTCTTTCCTTTCTCTTTTTTACTTTTCTCCTCCCTTTTACTTAAATATCACTTTTAATATTTTATTAACTCACAGCCTACACTGGTTCACGTTGGTAAGGTGGCTGCACTGCGTGTCATTGTAACGCGCCAGTTTGCATCGGCCAGTGGACGCATTTACGTCTCCGTTCCTTCATTCTTTCTCCTTTTATTTTCTTTCTTTCTACTCTCCTGAAGACGGCAAGACGCCGAAATTATCGAGATTCGTGAGTGTTCGACCTTTTTCTTGTGTTCTCTAGCTGTAACTTTAATTATATATATATATATATATATATATATATATATATATATATACAAGTTTTATTAGGCATGGTTTTACAAATAGGCATAAGTTTTAATAAAACTTGTATAGATGAAGGCCTGCTCCCCAAATACACTAATATACGAGTATATAAAAAGATTTCACGTAAACACGTGAAATAACAATCAATGATCAAACCACAATAAGAAAATGGGAAAACAAGACTAAGATCTCTCAACCGTAACAAGCGGTCTTCGTCAGAGTCAAAAAAACAACTCACGATAGTTGTGTTTCTGTCAGTTGAACTTCGTCAGTTGGGTTTTTGACTCTGACCGCTTGTTACGGTTGAAAGATCTTAGTCCTGTTTTCCCGTTTTCTTATTGTGATTTGATCATTGATTGTTATTTCACGTGTTTATGTGAAATCTTTATATATATATATATATGAATAATAATCAAAATAACACTTGATATAATAGATGGATTAATTCACCACAATGAAAAACAATTTTTTGAAACAATGCTCTAAGGCCTTTCGTTAACACATCGTCAGAGAGCAAGTAAATTAAAAAAACAATAAATACTTGTTTAACTTGGCTGATTGAAATTTCCAGAATTGATGGCAACCCTGAATGTGTTTAATGATGAAGTCTTCATCTGTTTAAATATCATTAAACATTTCCATCAGAAGAGAGTACGAAAAGAGTGCCTTGTTCATGCACATAAGAGACAGTAATCATATGATTAACTGGAATGAAGCAAATGAATTAATATATGTGTCTTCAGAATGAAGAAGGAATATCGTGGAAAGTGCGCTCATAAAGAACTTTTATGAGAAGTTGATGAACAATAGCCTAGGACTCTACAAATTAGATGAAGTTTTGATTAACGGGATAATTAAACAGATGAAGACTTCATCATTAAACACATTCAGGGTTGCCATCAATTCTGGAAATTTCAATCAGCCAAGTTAAACAAGTATTTATTGTTTTTTTAATTCACTTGCTCTCTGACGATGTTTTAACGAAAGACCTTAGAGCATTGTTTCAAAAAATTGTTTTTCATTGTGATAAATTAATCCATATATATATATTATATATATATTAGTGTATTTGGGGAGCAGGCCTTCGTCAGAGTCAAAAACCCAACTGAGAAAATGTTACGGTTGAAAGATCTTAGTCTTGTTTTACCATTTCTTTTTGTGGTTTGATCATTGATTGTTATTTCACGTGTTTATGTGAATTCTTTATATATATATATATATATATATATATATATATATATATATATATATATATATCACCTATTAAAACGAAACATGATCCAAACTGGACACAATACGAGTTCAAAATGCATGAAGAGTAACCCGTAACCCATTACGGTTTCTTGTCGTTGCGTCTACAACGTACTTGGTCTACTATTCTCTTTTCTCTTGAAGACGGATTACCCGAAAATTCGTGTTTTTAAGTGTTTTTCCTTACCCTGTGTGTTACTCTTCTTGAATTTTGTACTCGTATATATATATATATATATATATATATATATATATATATATATATTAATATAGACAAAGAAACATAGAGAAATCAAAAGAACACACTTACAGTCTCTAATTTTCGGTTTGAACCGTCTTCAGGAGAGATAAGAGAGTAAAATTAAGCGCACTGTTTCAGAGACGGTTGGAGAATATGTCTCTGTACCAGTGCTCTTGGGTTCCCTCTCTTATCTCTCCTGAAGACGGTTCAAACCGAAAATTAGAGACTGTAAGTGTGTTCTTTTGATTTCTCTATGTTTCTTTGTCTATATTGAACTATATTTGTCCGTTTTGGTACGTATTTCCAATGAAAAAGTATATATATATATATATATATATATATAAAATATGATAAATGAAAAACGGTCCGGTAGGACAGATTACACTTAAAATATACTCTGACATACAGAATCAAACATAGATAGTATTGATGTGCAGTTAGGGGAGAAAAGCTAGGCCGTGCCTTCTCTCCCAGCATGAGAGGAAAAGGAAGCTTTAATAATAAATAATACAAGTATTATATTTTTCTTCTGGAATATCTTTTCGGTGGCGTTCTTAATATATTACGACTATTTTTATAGTATAAATCGCACAAAATTGTGTACATCCTGTACATCTTAAATAAACGGAGTCTGCTTCGGAGGCGAGAGGTGAGGCATTGACTACCAGTGCCTCACTCCAGATCGCGCAAACACTCACAAACTAGATTGAAAGCGTGCAAATGTCGCGTGCTTGTTCTCATTTATATGTATCTTACCTATATCATAGGTTGAGAACACTTTCATGTAATAAAGGTATACGTCATATTTTCGATTGTTAAATAGAATATTTATTTCTCACTCGTGCGAAACCATGTTGAGATGCTTCTAGAGATGATACTGAGATTCTAGATTCACGTAGTATGTTGCTTAATCTCTACTATGCTTTAACAGCACCAATCGTTCATCAAAACAAATTTATTTTCAATATTGGGAATAGTAATAATAGTAGTAATATGAGTGCTAATTGTAAAACAATCATCTTGTAGCCCTGAAGATGACATACATATATGTCGAAACGTCAGCAAAAGGACTAGTTTAAAATCATTAGACCTCAACCCTCAAAAAAATTGAGTCATATATAAATATTGGGTCATGAAAGCAAGTAATGATATATATATATATATATATTAGTGTATATTGGCAGCAGATTTTCTTGTAAACATATTTTATTAAAGTAGACGGCAGCTTCCGCATTTACGACTTTTTTGCTCGTTTTCTCTAGTTTTCTTACTAGTTTTTTCTGGTAGGGAGTGATTTCATGGAGGAGTTGTCCCAGAGACATCAAAGAAATAATCTTTTAGCTTAATCAATAATATTATATTTTTTACACTTACAAGCTTTCGATTTTTTCATAAATCATCTTCAAGTATATATCATTATTAAACAGATTAAATTCACAGAATAAAATTTTTCTAAATGTTAAATACATTAAAAGGAATACAAATTTAGATGTTAATAGAACTAAATGAACTTTGTGAAAAAACAAACTTTGTGGTCATCCCGATGTACTTTGTAGGACAGGCTTCACAGTTCCCGGTATTACATGTATATTGGTACACCAAGTGACTTTTTTGCAGCACTGAGACATCTCTTTGGGGGCGGTTTTTAAGGAGAAGGTTTTGAGTCTTTCTGCTTTGGTAGTAAATCCTAAGTCGGAGTTTATCAGTTTCATTTGTCGGGAAAACATTAGTGCGAATGATTTTTCTTAGTGCACGTTCATCTTGTTTGTAGAAACTGTGCATATATGCTCTATAGTAGAGATCTATTGTTTCTCCTTGATTGGTTACATTTGGTTCTCCAGACTTAGCGTGCCATCGGTTCATGAATTTTTCAATAACGTCAGAAACTTCTTGGTTAGAGTACCCATTATTAATAAGAATCTGAGTTGACTTCTCTAACTCATCATTGAGGGAGCTCCACTCGCTACAGTGTGTGAAAGCTCTCTTAACATAAGCATAAATTGTCGCCCTTCGGTATTGCTCTGGACATTCACTCTTTCCATTTAAGCAAAGACCGAGGTTTGTTGCTTTTCTGTAAACTGTTGTACTGAAACTAGTGGGGGTTTGCTTCGTGATGATGTCCAGAAAAGGCAGTTGTCCTTGGTGGCTGTGTTCTATTGTTAGCTTGAGTCCTGAGGCTTGTTGAAGTGTTTTCATGAGAACAGAGACTTGTTCCTCATCCTCAGCCAAGACAAAAATATCATCCACATATCTTGTGTATATTGTTGGCTTCATTATTTTATTGAAGATTTCTCTCTCCACGCATCCTAAATAGAAGTTTGCAAAAAGCACGCCAAGGGGTGAACCCATAGCAACTCCATCAATTTGTACATACATTTTTCCATCAGGTGATGTGAATGGAACATCTTTAGTACAAATTTCCAACAATGATTTCAGTTCAGCTTTTGGGATGTTTACTTTTGGCGGGCCGTTTTCAGGGTAGACTTCATCAATTATATATTTTATGGTTCTGTCGACCGGGACATTTGTGAAAAGGGATTCTACGTCTAAGGAAACCACCGTTCCTTTGGATCCGAACCTTTAATCAAGTGAAGGAATTCTACAGGTGACGAAATGCTGTAGCCCTTAGGTACATGAGGAGTTAAAATTGCATTAAGTTTTTTTGCCAGTTTGTAGGTTGGAGAAGGTATTTGGCTAATTATCAGTCTCAATGGGTTGTTTGGCTTGTGATTTTTGACGTTTCCATAACAGTAGCCCATATCAAAATCACCTTTAATAAGCGGTAAGATATTACTTTCATGTACACTGTTGATTTTTCTGATTAACTTGTTCACTTGTTTTTTAATATTTTCTACAGGGTTTTTAGTAATATTCTTAAATTTCGTAGTGTCATTTAGAATGTCATTATTTTTTAATAAATATTCATCCATGTTCATAAGAACGTAGCATGGAGTTTTATCAGCCTTTCGTATAGTGATTGTTTTATCATTCCTTAGTGTTTTTGCGGCTTCTCTGTGTTTTTTATTTATGAGATGGCTAGTATATCGTCCTCGGGATATATTGGCTTCTTTTTGAATCTCTGCTTTAATTTTCTCATCGACTTTAACTTGATTTGTTTTTTCACAAAGTTCATTTAGTTCTATTAACATCTAAATTTTTTATTCCTTTTAATGTCTGTTTAACATTTAGAAAAATTTTATTCTGTGAATTTAATCTGTTTAATAATGATAGAATGAAGATGATTTATGAAAAAATCGAAAGCTTGTAAGTGTAAAAAATATAATATTATTGATTAAGCTAAAAGATTATTTCTTTGATGTCTCTGGGACAACTCCTCCATGAAATCACTCCCTACCAGAAAAAACTAGTAAGAAAACTAGAGAAAACGAGCAAAAAAGTCGTAAATGCGGAAACTGCCGTCTACTTAATAAAATATATATATATATATAAAGATTTCACATAAACACGTGAAACAACAATCAATGATCAAACCACAATAAGAAATGGGAAAACAAGACTAAGATCTTTCAACCGTAACAAGCGGTCTTCGTCAGAGACAAAAAACCAACTGATCTTAGTCTTGTTTTCCCATTTCTTATTGTGGTTTGATCATATATATATATATATATACATATTGTGTTGAACTGAACTACCTTAATCAAACATACCTTTCTTTTGAACAGTTTTTCATACTTTCTTGATAATTTCAAATCATCTTAATTCACTAACTATGTCAAGACAATTTGAAATACTGCTCAAAAGAAAGTTCAACACAATTTGTATAAAAGAAGGTCTGCCCCCTATTTATGCTAATATATATATATATATATATATATATATATATATACATTCATTAGATGTTTAAAAGAGGTATAAAACATTAAAATGATCTTGCGATACTGTCATCTATGTATGTTAGTCACAACAATATACAAATGTTTTATTTGAAAGGAAGTAAATTTTTGAAAAGTACTTAATTCTAAGAACTCTAAAGGCTAGACATCAATACTTGAAGATGAGTTGGAGATTTTTTACTGGTCTGATAAGGTGTTATCAGTAAGGAGAGGCTGTGTATAAAAATACTGGAGACAGTAGACGAGGCAAGTTGTATCTACACAGCACCACTATGAACTCACTCTCTCTGTTCTCTGTCTTCGTCGCACTCCTGGCTGCTGCATCTGCAGAGGTAAACACACATCTTATATCTCTCTCTATCAGTGACCAATTATTGTTCACGCAGTTGGGCCAAATTGCTACTCAACTAATTTATTCAAAAATAAATTTCATGGAAGTATTATAAAAGAAATTTTAAGAATGATTTAAGAGCTTTATTTAATATTTAATTATTATTAGTCGTCATTACCGTTGACATCAGATTTATTAAAAATAAAATTCATGAATTATCACTCTTGTACTGTTTGTTTTATTTATAAGAACAGAATCTTAAGTTGTGGAAAATCTTAATGTAATACAATTATAAGTTAGTAAAATTGATAAACCTATATAATCTGAAATTATAATGCATTTTTTCCAAATGAATTTGTAAATTTTCAATTAATTCAATTAATGAATGATAACAAATACTGTTGGAATATGTGCATGAGGCATTTCTGGAAGACTTTGTCCCTAAGCACACAGTAGTTCTGCATATCACAAAATATCAAATGTAGAATCCAAATTATCAAATCTGAGAAAATAATCAACATTCTATAGTGAAAGATATTTCTTTTGGCTGTCTGTGCTCTCCATAACGGCCAATGCTATATACTCATTTTAACGAAAACAAGATAAAACATTTGTGATAAACTGACAATCCACAATCCAAGAAAGTGGATTTCAAACTCACACTCTTCTTCAGGTTACATAAGTCGTTAAAAATATAAGAAAGAATAATACATTTATTATAGTAAAGCAATGCAGTAGATACAAGCAACTATTCATCTTTATTCCTCCATAGCTAATCTAAGTTAAAAGAAACACCATGATATCAGAAATGTATTACTTACCAAAAACAACATTTCTACATATATAAGATTTTTATTTCAATTTCTTTAAAATCGGATCCATTTTGGTATTAACAGTAAAAACAATTGTTCCACTCTTTTCTAGAAACTAGTATTTCTATTAGTTTTAAATGTCATTATTTTCTTAAAATAGAGTATCATTCAAAAAGCCATATTGTGTTCTATAATCAAGATTTTGCAAACAGCTTTTGTACTTACGATTTATTTTCCTCTAATTCTTTAAAATTGGTAGGATTTTGAATTTAAATGTCATAATTCTTTTGTAAAGTAAATAAATTAATAAAATCGTTGGTATTTTCCAGTTAAACTTATTTTATGTTATTTGCATCATACAGGCAGAGCCTATATGTACAGTATTACTAATAGACATAACTATTGAAATACTAAATAGAAATCATCCTGTGGAAAGCCTATATGCTGATAGTATAGAGCGAGAAGTATACCCATGTTATTATCAAGGATAGAGTAACTCTGATGATATTGTTTTCATGTTAGCAGTACCAGGACAACGTGGCCTTCGCCGACCTCAGCTACGGCGGCCAAGGAGTCACTGGACTCTTGAGTCTGGTGCAGTTCGGGGACTACGTCTACATCAGAGGAACTGTGACAGGCCTGTCTGACGGAGAACACGGCTTCCACGTCCACACCAACGCTGACGTTTCCAACGACTGTAAGAACATCGGAGACCACTACAATCCCTACAAGGTGAGTCGAGTTTGATTGAATCAATGATAATCACAGCGTAGATGTGGCATCTAGGAATCCCTTGTTAGAATTACAACTCAGTCACAACTCCACGACATGTTTTTAAAGTACCAAACAACCACGAAATAATTTAAACTGACAAAACAAGTAAATCACTAGAAAGCTTATGGTTCATATATATAATAATAATAATCGTTAATAATTAATCTGTTTTCAAATATCATAAGGAGGTGAAATGACTACATTTGTGTATCATATATGACTGGATGAAATACGATCAGTGTGTTATGTGTTTCAGACTTCTCACGGGTGCCAGAACTGCGAAGAGAGACACGTAGGTGACCTAGGCAATATTCAGGCTGACGATCACGGACTGTCGATAGTGGGCAAGACTGACAAGATCATCAGGCTGAGGGCTAAAGACGGAGTGCAGAACGTCGTGGGTCTGCCTTTAGCTGTGTCTCTCTACAGAGATGATGGAGGCAAAGGGAATGGTCCCAACTCTGAGGTCGATGGAGAGTCAGGTCCCACTGTCGCTTGTGGCATCATCAGAAGACCTCAACCCTACTAGACCACCTTTCTACTGATGATGATATCCTAATGACCACAAAACCAAGCTTGCAGCAGTATGACTAAAAATCATTCATGATTGACCACATCAGTCTACCATATGTTTTTTATATTTTTTTAAGAACTGAATCAAACCAATTTCGAAAGACTGTATTCGTTTTCTAATACAACCTGTTTTGTAACTCATTAATAGTATATTTCTTATTTATTCCCCTATCTTTTCACATACACAAACATAACATAGTCACTCAAATTCAGCCATCTACATATATTTTATTTAGAAAAACAGAATATAGAATTAAATAGGTAGGCAAGATATTCCGTTTTAAAAAGAAGTAATTAATAGTAATTAAAATATAATTAATTGCTACATATGTGTATTTTTTTATTTTACTAGTTGCTTATTTAATCATTGATTAAAATAAAGTAATACTTTTAATTTAATAGTTATTTTATAAATTTTCCTGTAACAATTTAATGGACACAAGACTACCACACAACCTCATCGTTATAATATTTAAGAAAAAAAACGCTGTCGATTGACTAATCAGGAAGAAATCTATTATTATATTACAAAATATTTCTTTACTAATATCTGATTGGTTAAAGACACCCTTAATTAATAATATATATATATATATATTTATATATATAAAACAAGATTTCACATTAACTCGTGAAATAATATCAATGGTGAAACTGCAATATAAAATATTTTTTACGATAAGATCAAACTACAATATATTTCCCATTTTATGTTGTGATTTGATCATTGATCAAACTAAAATGGACTAAAAATTAATATAAATATTAAAACATAATCAATTGTAACAAGAGAATAATAAAAATATTAACAACTATAAATCAAAAAATACGCCTTTACATCTATAAATTAAAATAAAGCACAGTTAAGAATTTTTTTATTTTTTTTACTTCCATTATTGTTTACTGTACAATACATCATGGGAATATTTGTTTCTCTCTTTCTCTCTTATAGTTGGTAAAGACGTAATTCTTTTTTATTAATTATTTCTTATTTTTTTCTTTTTGTTTTTCAGTTTTTATTTACAACACAGGACAGTATTCAGTCAGGTCAGGATTCTCTCTCTGTTGGAAAGGTCGTTGTTTGAGCTTTAGAGGCTATTATCAAGGTGCGTCCATTATTCGCGGATTTTCGCGAGTGTCTTTCATCCCCACTGTCAGCGAAAAGTGTGGGTTTACTGTGTATATATATATATAATATATATATATATTCTCAATAACTTGTTCTTGACCTCTTCTATTCTATTGTATGTTTTGTTATTGAGGGCTAGGTCATATAAAAAAATAAACTCCTTTCAAGGCCAACGTTTCGATGTATTTGTACATCACCTTCAGGGTTAAAATTAGAGTAAGAACTATAATACATTTACCAAAACAATCTACAACTCACATAGAGAACTAACACAAATTATTTAGACCAACAGATACATACAAAAGGTTTTTTTGTAATCAGAGTTGTTAAGTACACATCTTTTTCAAAGTGTCAAACAAAAGGAAATTAGTTTTACATTGGAAAGTGTGCTAATGGTTATTTAAGTTACATGAGAATTAATTGGTTATAGGTACGAAAAACACTACTTTTTTATAGTTATCTATCATTTTAACTAACTAACTAACATTATAACAAAGTAGTGTATTTCGTATCTATAACCAATTAATTCTCATGTAACTTAAATAACAATTTGCACACTTTCCAAGGTAAACTAATTTCTTTTTGTTTGATACTTTGAAATAGAGATGTGTACTTAACAACACTGATTATAAAATAACCTTTTGTATGTGTCTGTTGGTCTAAATAATTTGTGTTAGTTCTCTATGTGAGTTGTAGATTGTTTTGGTAAATGTATTATAGTTCTTACTCTAATTTTAACCCTGAAGGTGATGTACAAATACATCGAAACGTTGGCCTTGAAAGGAGTTTATTTTTTTATATGACCTAGCCCTCAATAACAAAACATACAATAGAATAGAAGAGGTCAAGAACAAGTTATTGAGAATATATATATATATATTATATATATATATACACAGTAAACCCACACTTTTCGCTGACAGTGGGGACGAAAGACACTCGCGAAAATCCGCGAATAATGGACGCACCTTGATAATAGCCTCTAAAGCTCAAACAACGACCTTTCCAACAGAGAGAGAATCCTGACCTGACTGAATACTGTCCTGTGTTGTAAATAAAAACTGAAAAACAAAAAGAAAAAAATAAGAAATAATTAATAAAAAAGAATTACGTCTTTACCAACTATAAGAGAGAAAGAGAGAAACAAATATTCCCATGATGTATTGTACAGTAAACAATAATGGAAGTAAAAAAAATAAAAAAATTCTTAACTGTGCTTTATTTTAATTTATAGATGTAAAGGCGTATTTTTTTGATTTATAGTTGTTAATATTTAATATAGTTGTTAAAACGTTGGCCTAGGAAGGAGTTTATTTTCTTTTATATGACCTAGCCCTCAATAACAAAACATACAATATTAATATATATATATATATTATCATTAAGAAAACGATCCAAAATACACAAAATAAATATAACAGAGGCCAAGACAAATAGTGATATGGTAGTTTTAAAGCAGGGCACCGGAGTATGGTCATAAGAAAGGACGACGCCTTCCGAACACTTATCTCCATAGTCCGTTTTCATCCACATTCCATAAATGTGTATGCATATGTCTTGAATAGTAGATTTGTCTTAAGATGGTAGTACATGTTTAAAATACTTTGACGTTTAATTAAATCTTTAAGTGTCCTTCCCTACTCTAATCATGATTAAATACTACACAATAAATGGTTGCTTAGCCCGAGAGTTAATGCAGATTGTCAGAAATCGTAATATTAAAAGGCCAGCCTATAGACCAGTTCCAACAATCAACAGATGTGTCAGAGTTGTATGTATTAAAGAAGACAATGTGTATAGTAGAGCCTTATAGCACACGTGCCTGACCACTCAATATTCGAGAACCCATTTGTTAGAATTTGTGTCTCGTACGATGAGTAAAAGTTCGTTGTACGAGCGACCGTCTTCCTCACTATCTCCGTCTTATATTGAGTAGATTAATAAAATATGATTATTTCTTGAATTCCTTTTGATAATTCATATTACAAGTACAGTATTGTTTATTTTTTCAAATACAAACTCTTCTATTAACAAAATTAACCTAAAAGCCATCATTTTAGAAATGAAACGGCTTATTTATTTTCATATTAATTTCAATGCGAAAAATTGCTTTCCAATTCGAGTAAATCTCAACACAAGCTTGGTCTGGGAACTAATTAAACTCGTACAGCAACGTTCTAAGGCATATGCTATCCTAAACCCAAAGCCCAGTAACAAGATAAAGATGATATTCAGAACGGAATATACTGAAGAATCGAATAACAGACAATATTCTTAGAGACCCAAGCAGTAAATTCCAGAAATGATCGGTTAAAAGAGAAAATAAATGTATAAGATCAAATTTCATTACTTTTTGAGAAAGTATTAATATTTATTAAAATCATTAACCAACTATATATATCAGGAATGAAAGGCATAACTTTTATAAGAGTAGCCTCCTATTATGAATGTAATTTAGCAATGACAATGTAGACTAAACTCAGGGATTCGAATCTGACAATTCAGGGAAACATAAATGTTATTATTTCTTCTTATTAAAACTTATCAGTGTGGAGTAACTTGGCTGTAAGAGAATGGTGCAGATAAGAGGTTACATTGACTGTTATAAGTGATATGACACACGTGAAAGCCTGATGCTGGCCATCATAAGCAATGGTAGAGTGTTGCTTCACCTTATCATGGCCAAAGTAGGGCAGGTATGATGACTTTATCACGGAGGTAAAACACGAAATATACCTCTGCTGGGCTCTTGAGCTCTTTTATTACAAAACATATGTCTCCCATCGTGCATTGTCCCTAATTAAATCAACATCCACTCCCACACACGCTTCAACAATATAAGATTTCATTTCTCTTTACAAAACACAAAAGACTATGGGTTTCCCTTCGAGATAAATACATAGTAAAGGGTTTTCATATCGTGTAATGGAAAACTGACAGCTTTTCATATTTCAATAAAACGAGACATTCTGTGGAAGTCAGGCAAGATTTGTTTTGAATATAGCATTCAGCAGGGAAACATTACGAAATATAGATATTCATTATCAGTGCCTTCGAGACTGCATCTTACTCAAAACTGTAGAATTATTTAGACGATATACTCCCTTGTCTTCCTGAATAAAACACAACTATATGTCACGAGATCTATAGCAAATTATTCTATTAAATCAAACAAACTAATGAGATCAAATTATTTATTGGGGTAGTTTTTAGGGCACTGGTGCTCATCTATGGAGAGCCTACTACTGAGTTTCTAGACCAGTGTTGGCAAATCTTTTGTCTTCGGTGTCTCAACATTTCGAAAAATAAAAACAATTTTCAGAGCGTGTCACACAGCCCTAAAGTAAAGACTATTAAAAAATAACAATATTTATAATTATTGTAAGTTAAGTATTTGTTCAATGCTATTTAAAATAAAAAAATCAAAATTATGAAACCAATGATTAACATTAAAAGATTTGTGTTACAAACTTTATTGGCACTTAACATAGAAAATCAAGTATTTATAAATAATTTACCTGATACACTGTTATCAAGTAAATCAATTTATTAATATAAATATTAATCAATGTTAAAACAATACATATTTAATTGTTTTTAAATTTATATACGCAATAATATCGTACTTGTACAAACACGTCTGATTTCAGAATTATATTATTAATAAATATTTGTGTATGTAATAATATATTAATTAATATTCAACCCACAGTGTTAAAAAGAAAAATATTCGAATTTTTTAAAAATTTCTTAAGCATTGATGATGCGTGTCACTAAAAATGAGCTTGCGTGTCAAGACTGACACGAGTGTCGATGGTTCACCATGACTGCTCTAGTTTAACATAGTATGTTGCTTAATGAGCAGAATGATTGATGAACAGCAATAGGACATGGTAACAAGTTATTTTAAAATCCTGGGAAATCTAAAAGCAGATGTAGTACAACTCTATATCACACTTGGTAACCGACTAACGAAGACCTTCTACTTATAAGATCGTTAGCATCTCTACTTAGTATATTAATGGTTTAAATAAATACCTTATATTTCTCATAAGTTAGGTAACTACACAGTCCATACTGTGTTTGTTATCAATGTATGTATATGAGCACTCTTACTAATGGATTAACACATGAAATAACCTTATCTGTCATTCATATCAAATAGAGATCTCAAGTTATAAAATACTGTGTAATTTATTAAAATGAAATAAAAATATATAGGATAAGAACACAAAAAAGAAATTAAAAGCCATAAAAATTATAAACAAACAGAAAATATAATAAATAAGAAATTAGGAGACTTATATTAAAATTATATTAAATGAAACGAGAGAAAGGAATTTATATTAGGCGAGTAAAGATATACGAACTACTAGTATAGAAAAACAGATATATTGAGAGAGACAGAGAGTGTGAGAGAGATAGAGAGAGAGAGAGATAGAGAAAGAGAGACAGATATATTGAGAGAGATAGAGAGAGACTGAGAGAGAGAGAGAGAGAGAGAGAGAGAGAGAAAGAGAGACAGATATATTGAGAGAGACAGAGAGTGAGAGAGAGATAGAGTGAGAGAGAGAGAGGGAGAAAGAGAGACAGATATATTGAGAGAGACAGAGAGTGAGAGAGAGAGAGAGATTGAGAAAGAGAGACAGATATATTGAGAGAGACAGAGAGTGAGAGAGATAGAGAGAGACTGAGATAGAGAGAGAGAGAGAGTGAGAGAGATAGAGAAAGAGAGACAGATATATTGAGAGAGACAGAGAGTGAGAGATAGAGATAGAGAGACAGATATATTGAGAGAGACAGAGAGTGAGAGAGAGAGAGAGATTGAGAAAGAGAGACAGATATATTGAGAGAGACAGAGAGTGAGAGAGATAGAGAGAGACTGAGATAGAGAGAGAGAGTGAGAGAGATAGTGATAGAGAAAGAGAGACAGATATATTGAGAGAGACAGAGAGTGAGAGAGTTAGAGAGAGACTGAGATAGAGCGAGAGAGTGAGAGAGATAGAGATAGAGAAAGAGAGACAGATATATTGAGAGAGACAGAGAGTGAGAGAGATAGAGAGAGACTGAGATAGAGCGAGAGAGTGAGAGAGATAGAGATAGAGAAAGAGAGACAGATATATTGAGAGAGACTGAGATAGAGACAGATAGATTATTATAAAAAAATATATTAAAATGGGACTAAAAATTAATAAAACTAATAAACCAACAATAAACATCATCCATATAAGAGAATTCAAAGGAAATAGTTTCCTACAAATGCAACAAACACACTTTCTGGCACTCTGAAAGATTAACGAAGCTTAAAGAATTCGTTTTCTTAACGACTTATACCTATCGCTACCCTAGCAATTGTCTTAAACACCAAAAGAAATTATATAACTTAAGAAATCTCAAAATCATTTAACAATATTATAATAGAGATGTTGTTTCAAATAAAAAAAACACAATATACATAATAGATATTGTATAATTATTACTTAAATATACCATCAAACTTTTAACATTTGACCTATACTTCTACCGGTTCCAAAAACCGTTTCCTGTTAAGTGACAACACCTGAACTCATATGACTGTTTTCAGAACTCATCCTTCTCATTGTTGTGCAACTACAATGTACAAGTTTTGAAACCGGTTTGTTTAAGGTCTTGAGAGGTGATAATTGTAATAGTAGTCATTTCTAAGGTATGTATATCCTACAAAACCGGTTTTAGAAATCGTTTTCTGTCAAAAGTTAACACCAGCTGGTAGTGTTCTCATGACAATCTATAAGCAGAGAAACTGGTTTCAGAACAGTGTTTATATCATATATATAATTTTCTATTATAAAATTCCTTTTTTGTCATATTAATTTCTGGTTCCTATTTAAAGTCGTACTTCATGTCTATAAACCATTAATGGCTGAAATTAGTATGATGAGATTCATGCGAAACAGCAGTATTTCAGATAAATTCTCCAATAGTCTATCTTGAGTAATATATATATATCAATGATCAAACCACAAAATAAAATGGGAAAACTAGAATGCATCTAGTGTTTCAGTTAGGTTTTTGACTCTGACGAAGACCGATTGTTACAGTTGACAAATCTTAGTCTTGTTTTCTCATTTCATATTGTGGTTTGACGATTGAGTGTTATTTCACGTGTTTATGTGAAATCTCGTTATATATATATATATATATATATATATATATATATATATATATATATATAAATGATCAAACCACAATAAGAAATGGGAAAACAAGACTAAGATCTTTCAACCGTGACAAGCGGTCTTCGTCAGAGTCAAAAACCCCTCAGTTGGGTTTTTGACTCTGACGAAGACTGCTTGTTACGGTTGAAAGATCTTAGTCTTGTTTTCCCATTTCTTATTGTGGTTTGATCACTGATTGCTGTTTCACGTGTTGCTGTGAAATCTTTTTATCGATATATATATATATATATATATATTATATATATATATATATCAATGATTAAACTACAATAAGAATGGGAAAACAAGACTAAGATCTTTCAACCGTAACAAGCGGTCTTCGTCAGAGTCAAAAACCCAACTCATCTGACGAAGACCGCTTGTTACGGTTGAAAGATCTTAGTCTTGTTTTCCCATTCTTATTGTGGTTTAATCATTGATTGTTGTTTCACGTGTTTATGTGAAATCTTTATATATATATATATATATATAAATAACAAAATCGGTTGGGTTTTCGACTCTGAGGAAGACCGCTTGTTATGGTTGAAGGATCTTGGTCTTGTTTTCTCAATTCATATTGTGGTTTATGTTTTCACGTGTTTATGTGAAATCTTTATATATATATATATATATATATATATATATATATATATATATATATAAAAACTATCCATGACAACAACTTATCAAACAATAAAATGAAAACAATATAGAGAAGAAACAACAGGGTTCTCACTATTTGAAAGGAAGAAAATAGTTGAAAAAAAAATAAATTCCAAGAACTGTAATCGCTAGACATCAATACTTGAAGATGAGTGTGGTTATTTTTTTACTAGTCTGATAAGGTGTTATCAGTAAGGAGAGGCTGTGTATAAAAATACTGGAGACAGGAGACGAGGCAAGTTGTATCTACACAGCACCACTATGAACTCACTCTCTCTCTTCTCTGTCTTCGTCGCACTCCTGGCTGCTGCCTCCGCAGAGGTAAACACACATCTTATATCTCTGTCTATCAGTGATCAATTATTGTTCACGCAGTTCGGCCAAATTACTACTCAACTAATTTATTCAAAAATAAATTTCATGGATGTAGTATAAAAGAAATTTTAAGAATAATTTATATAACTTTATTAAATGTCCTACATTATTAGAAGATCTTATTAATTATTATCCATATAATAACGCTGACTAAAAACTATAGTTGTTAAAATAATGTCCTATAACTATCTCTCCATGGATTTTTACTGTCCAAGGATTTTTTTACTTTGATGGAATATTGAGTAATGCCGAATACTAATGCAAGATAGTTTCATTAAATTATTAGTAATTATTAGTTCAGATAATTATAATTTATTAAGTGTTAATTAATATAACAACCGTTAATAATAACTTATATTATTTTAAAATAAATGTTTAAGAAACTAAATAGAAGTATATAAACAAAACAGAGTAGAATAATTAGCAATTCAACTGGGATTTAAAAATCAGGTTCCCACTCATATTTCCGATCCCATATCTCTTCATCTCTAAAAATCCTTATAAACAAAATAATTAGTAGGATAAACTGGATTATAATTCCTCGTTTTTAAATCCAGAGAGAAATAAAAATATTCTTCTCGTCCCTTCTAAACATAAACAACATTATTTTCTAGTCCAACTTATTGTGTGTTCATTCCATTACACAGTCAGGTCCTAGTGCAATATTATTATAGATATAATTATAGAAATACTGAATACTGTATTTACTACAGTAGGCTTCAATACAGTATTTAGCGAAAAAATCACCTTGTAGAAAGGCTGTGTGCTCATAGCATTATGAGAAGGGCATACTCATGTTATTACTATAGATAAAGTGTATCTGATGATTTTGTTTTCATGTTAGCAGTACCAGGACAACGTGGCCTTTGCCGACCTCAGCTACGGCGGCCAAGGAGTCACTGGACTCTTGAGTTTAGTGCAGTTCGGGGATTACGTCTACATCAGAGGAACTGTGACAGGCCTGTCTGACGGAGAACACGGCTTCCACGTCCACACCAACGCTGACGTTTCCAACGACTGCAAGAACATCGGAGACCACTACAATCCCTACAAGGTGAGTCGAGTTTGATTGAATCAATGACAATCACAGCGTAGCTGTGATATCTAGGAATCCCTTGGTATAATGACAAGTCAGTCACAACTCCACGATAGGTATTTAAAGTAACAAACAACCAGGAAATAATTTAAACTGACAAACCAAGTAAATCACTACAAAACGTATGGTTCATATATATAATAATAATAATCTTTAATAATTAAACTGGTTACAAACATCCTAAGAAGGTGAAATGACTACATTTGTATATCATATATCACTTGTTGAAATACGATAAGTGTATTATGTGTTTCAGACTTCTCACGGGTGTCAGAACTGCGAAGAGAGACACGTGGGTGACCTAGGCAATATTCAGGCTGACGATCACGGACTGTCGATAGTAGGCAAGACTGACAAGATCATCAGGCTGAGGGCTAAAGACGGAGTGCAGAACGTCGTGGGTCTGCCATTAGCTGTGTCTCTCTACAGAGATGATGGAGGCAAAGGGAATGGTCCCAACTCTGAGGTCGATGGAGAGTCAGGTCCCACTGTCGCTTGTGGCATCATCAGAAGACCTCAACCCTACTAGACCACCTTTCTACTGATGATGACATCCTGACGACCGGACAACCAAGTTTGCAGCAGTATGACAAAACATCAGCCTTGATTGACCACATTATTCTACCATATTTTTTTTATATTTTTTTAATAACTGAATCAAACCAAATTTGAAAAATTTATTAATTTTCAAATAGAATTTCTTTTATATATGCAAAATTATTATTTTTCATTTGTGATCCTACTATCCCTAATACACAAACATAACATCTTCAGTTAAGTTACTCGTAATCTAGATTTATATGTTATTTAGAAAAACATAAGATGGAATTTGAGTGGTAGGGATGATGTTTCATTTTAAAAAGAGGTAATATAAATATAATTAATTCCTATTAATGAGTATTTCTAATCAATATAGATCCAAGGTTTTGGCTAGTATATCGATATACTTGTAACACTGGGAACAGTGCAGTCAAGTAACAAACATCAAATTATTTTGTATATAAAGCTTAACATCCTCTCTGAGGAAAGAGGTGCTCAGATTTATTCTTCTGCCTAGTGAATAAATTGAGGGCCAGAGTGAGTATTGAACCCCGGATCCACAAGTCCAGAGGCGGGCAAGTTACCACTGGTTTACCCTGGCCTTTCTTAGTGACAAGTAAACGAGACGAGATAACACCCGGAGTTCCAACATCATTTCTAGTATATCAACAAACGTTAAAACTGGGTTAGTAGAGTTCAGAAGTAGATATCAAATTATTTTTAATACAATTGCAGTAATCCCTTACTAGTTCGTGGTTGAGTTTTCGCGGGTTCAGTGTTTCGCGGTGTCCTGAAATGTTCAATTAAAAATTAAAAAATATAAAAAAATATTCAACTGTAATTGCAGTAAAAAATAAAAAAAATACAACTCGTAATGAAAAAGTTCAGTGATTATTATTACAGAAGAAAATATACGGATTATTCTTGTACGATCGAGAAAGATATCAAACAACCATTGACTTGCTAGGACAAAATATACACTACAATATTAAATTAAAGGCTAATAAAAGTTATTAAGAAATATTCAATAAAGACTAAAATCTAATGAAAAATATTAATCATAATCAATTTTAACAAGAGAATAATAAAAATATCAAAAAATAGAAGTTGAAATTAATTAAAAAAATAACCAAAGATGTTTCCTTTGATCTGACTGGCTAATTCATATCGCCCAACTTCCAGTTTACCACGCCACATTCGCTCTTGTGTATCTATGCACTACACATTAGTCTTTGTCCAGTATTTCTAATTTTTCGTCCTTTTTAACATCCTCTCCGAGGAAAGACGTGCTCAGATTTATTCACCTCCTAAGTGAATAAATTGAGGACCAGAGTGAGTATTGAACCCCGGATCCACAAGTCCAGAGGCGAGTAAGTTACCACTGGTTTACCCTGGCATTTCTTATGTGTTTCAAGCATTTTCTTAACGTGAAAAAAAAGAATTTTTTTCTTTTTGTTTTTCATTTTTTATTACAACACAGTACAGTATTCAGTAAGGTCAGGATTCTCTCTTTGTTGGAAAGGTCGTTGTTTGTGCTTTAGAGGCTTTTATAAAGGCGCGTCCAATATTCGTGGATTTTCGCTTTTCGCGGGTGTCTTTAATCCTAATTATCCGCAAAAAGTGAGTGATTACTGCAATTCACATAGGGCTATTTACTCTCAATCTATCTGGAAAGATAACTAGAAACATCTGATACTTCCGCACAATAGAAGCACTTAAACAGAAAGGCTTCTATAAGGCCACTGCAAATGACCACATTCTCAATAGATATATTACTCAAAGCGGGCTCATCATACTGTCTATTTAAGACCTCGCAGGATGCAGTTAAACTGTTCAACTCACCTTGGTAAACAATCCTTCCCTGCCAACTACAAAACTCTTATCCCAAATCCAATTCATATTTTACACAAAACCCAGTTTTTAATTCATAAAAATCTAAAAAAGTTTTCTTCAAAACACAAATCTTTTTTTTCTCTCTTTCTATTTAAAACAAAAAACTTCTTTTTTTAATAATTTATTTATTCAAAAGAAAAAGTTTCTAAAAAAAATTCTTTTTAAATAATTATAACATTAAGAGAAACTACATCAGGTTTAGTTAATTAGATTTAACAAAGTCCCTCTTAATTAATTATTGAAATATCTCGCTTTGAGTTAGACTACAGTTTTTCAAATATACCAAACAAAAAGCTTTACTCCACCATCCTACCAGAGATTTCATTTCAACCAAACCCTGTAGTTTCATTAAAATGGATGTTTATTTTTTATAAAAGTTAGATAAACTTAATGAAAGGCAAATAAAGAATATTTTCTTGTTTAATTAGTAGAATTTTTTTATGTGACATTCGATATCACTTGCATTAATTATATATCCTCTTTCTAAAAGTAATAAATAGATAATATATAATGAATATATAATAGATAATGAACTAAAATTGGTAATATACCAATTTTTTTGTATTATTGTTTAAACCGATCCCCTAGTGGGTGATAAAGTCAGCCGTTTACCGGCCATTTGTTTGATTCTACAGATTGTACCTTGGGAGTCCTAAATTTTGCCTAACTGAAGTGCATTTCGAGCAGAGATCGTTAATGAGTACCTGACATTGTACAGGCTCGGAACTGACTGCTTAAGGTTCTCTCCAAGGGACGACGTATTCAGATTTATTCAGCTCTCGAGGGTCTGGTGGGGATCGAACCCCGGACAACCACCCCAGAGGCGAGTGCATTAACCACTGAGCTAACCTGGCCCCTCTCATACTCATGGAAACTATTTCAGGAATACAGAAAACCTGTGACCTAAGATACAATGATTTGAATTACTCCCTAGTATAGGAGCCATCACTGTCTAGTATACAATGTTATACAAGATTCAATGATTTGAGATACTACCTAGAACAACTGAAAGTACTCCAGTACTCTCAGGGTTATAATGTCACCTAAGATACAATGATTTGAATTAGTGCCTAGTATAGGAGCCATCACTGTCTAGTATACAATGTTATACAAGATTCAATGATTTGATATACTACCTAGAACAGCTGAAAGTACTCCTGTACTCTCAGGGTTATAATTGTCACCTAAGATACGAGTACAATGATTTGAATTACTGCCTAGTATAGGAGCCATCACTGTCTAGTATACAATGTTATACAAGATTCAATGATTTGAGATACTACCTAGAACAGCTGAAAGTACTCCAGTACTCTCAGGGTTATAATGTGACCTAAGATACAATGATTTGAATTAGTGCCTAGTATAGGAGCCATCACTGTCTAGTATACAATGTTATACAAGATTCAATGATTTGATATACTACCTAGAACAACTGCCAGTACTCCAGTACTCTCAGGGTTATAATGTGACCTAAGATACAATGATTTGAATTAGTGCCTAGTATAGGAGCCATCACTGTCTAGTATACAATGTTATACAAGATTCAATGATTTGATATACTACCTAGAACAGCTGAAAGTACTCCAGTACTCTCAGGGTTATAATTGTCACCTAAGATACAATGATTTGAGATATCATCTAGTACAACAGTCATATGGAGATATAGTGCATTGTTCAATAATAGCAGTGTACATTTTTTCAATTCTGACATAAAAAAATGTCATACAGCAAAAAACCATGGGCTTCATCCAAAACATAGATATTTATCACTATATTACAGTTCACTCATCTGTCACTGACTCAGCATTGATTTAATAATCAATATCATCATAATTATAATATGTAATTTGTCATTTTATATGATAATTAAAATCAACATTAAAGAATAGACATTATATATAAAAGCATTTTCATCCTTACAGATATAAATTATTTGTTATCTTGAAAAAATTAATAACTGATCAAAGTAATATTTTAATATAAACTGAATCAATTTTAAAGACTGCTTTATTAAGAAAAGTTACTTCTTTTAAAGTTTTTTTTTTCAAATTTTAATAAACAAGTTTACTAATTTAATTATATATTTATTGATTATTTTGTAGAATATATCTCAGATAATTTGTCAAAGTAAAATATATGACTTGATAATAAAAGAGTAGTTGTATAAAAGGGGGTATTATATTAAGATTATAATGTTAATTTAAAAGCACAAAGTTTGAACATATAATTAAATTAAAAGCACATTAATTTTAGTCATCGAGTGAGATACAATAGAGTTATAGCTACCCTATTCAAAATATTTCAATTTTATTTGAAAACAATTTGTTTAATTATTATACCATTGGAATAAACTAAAACAATTTAAAAGATGAAAAAGAATTGATTTTTACGCTATATTGTTTTATTTCTGGTTTGTTATAAAACAAAAGTCCCAAAAATACTCGTATATCACAAAAACAGCATATGAATAGACCAATATGGTTCAAAACAAACTGATTATAACTGCTCTTTGAAAGATTCTGTGATTTTTTAATAGTTCCTCTTGCGTCAACACAATTAAAAGAGGTAGGTAAGTAATATATATATATATATATATATATATATATATTAGTCATAATCGTAATTATGGCCTCTTAGTTATAAGATCGTGAATGCCGAGATAATTTTAATAATAATAATAATATATTATATATAGAATATATATATATAGAATAATATATAGAATATAAAAGACCATATATATATATATATATATATATATATATATATATATTATTATTATTATTATTATTAAAATTATCTGGGCATTTACGATCTTATGACTGAGAGATTTGATCCTATGAACTAACCTCCTGCTAACAGGGTTCAACTGGAAAAGGAGTTGGCCAAGTGACATGTTAAACAAAATCAATGAGGTAGTCAATGGTATTAATAGATTAAAAAGATTAGTAAAGGTTAATGTAAAGAGTAGATAAAAGGTTAATAAAGAACAAGAAACAAAGCGGTAAGAATAAAAGAGTTGATAGAAAGTAAGAATTAATAGGATATATATATATAAAGATTTCACATAAACACGTGAAATAACAATCAATGATCAGACCATAATATGAAATGGGAAAACAAGACTAAGACCTTTCAACCATAACAAGCGGTCTTCCCATCTTAGTCTTGTTTTCCCATTTCTTATTGTGGTTTGATCATTGATTGTTATTTCACGGGTTTATGTGAAATCTTTATATATATATATATACGTTTTTGAAGAAAATACGATCCGAAACGGACAAATACAGTTCAATGTACATAAAGAAACGTAGAGAAATTAAAAACACACACTTACAGTCTCTAATTTTCGGTTGAACCGTCATGGAGACTCCAACCGTCTCTGTACCAGTGCGCTTGGTTTCCCTTTCTTATCTCTCCTGAAGACGGTTCAACCAAAAATTAGAGACTGTAAATGTGTGTTTTTAATTTCTCTACGTTTCTTTATGTACATTGAACTATATATATATTATATATTTATATATATAGAATGATAGCTATTTAGAAATGATAGGTCTACACTATTCTTGACCGGTTGTTTCTTAAGTTTCTTGAGTCTCTGAAAATATCTTTTGAGTTTAGAAAATTAACATATATACATATCTTGTATATTATTATATAATATATATATATATATATATATATATATATATATATTCGTAAAGGTTGGAAGCAGGACATATTTACTGAAAAAATGCTTCAGAAAATTAGAACAAATATTCACAAAAAAATACACATAAAATATTGGTGAAAGCTTTAGGCTTACTGATAGAAATGGAAGAGAGATGGTGAGGATAGTGATAAATAACTGAGAAAATGAGTCTACCAATATAATAATTCAATATACTAACTAGGAATCAGTTATTTGGTCTCTGTGAATACACACATGGACCGAAGATTAGCCATTAGTGATACTGCACAATGCTTCTATATTGGAAGTCTTTAAATTTAGCCAAACTCAAGTGCAATTAGATTAGGGGATCTTTAACGAGTGCCTGACATCGTATAGTCTCGGGACCGACGGCTTAAACATCCTCTCTGAGGGTTGTCGTGCTCAGATTTATTCACCTCTCACGTGAATAAATCGAGTTCCAGAATGGGTATTGAACCCCGGAGCTACCAATCTAGAAACGAGTGCGTTACAACTGGGCTATCTCGTCTAAAACAACTGTTCATTATCAGAGTCTTAGTTTTCATCAGGAGAAGAAAATAGTAGAAACTCAGTCATGTTTACGATGTGATGATTGCCAACAATCACATAATAATATCGTATACGAGTAATTCCTGTAATACGAATTATAATTATATTTCTCAAATTTGTTGAATATAATATACAAAAAGTAATGGCTGACAGGTCAGATTATTGAGATGACTTTGTGAAATATAAATAAAGCAGTCAGAATGAATGGCTGATTTCAAATCTATTGATTGACGCCGCACATTGCTGAGTCAGCTCACTTCAGTATTAGAAATATTTCTGTCTTCTCATCCTCAACTGTCCATCACACTCAATTTAATACTCAATTAAAAATTAAACGAAAAACTAAGCAATTTAAAATCAACACTGTGTATTTATATTGTTGAAATTTGAGGATATAACTTAATTAATTAGAATAATTTAACTAATTATGTTTCGATTACCCATGTATCAAGTTAGCTGAATCATGTAATTAAATTAATTACACTTATCATGTTTCATAATGCTTGCATAATTCAGAAACTTTATGTCATAATTTCTCTATTTTCAAATATAAGTTATTTCAATTTTAAAACGATTAATGATTGTTTTCTTTTTCTTTTTTTTTCTCTTTTAACTGAAAGTCATTTGTGAAGCCAATTTACAGTCGAAAGAATAGAAAAGATTTAATGGAAAATATTTCGCGGGTTTTTGTTTTGGACAAGAGCCAAGTTTCCAATCAATATTGAAAATGGCCCACATTTAGCTGTAATTTGAGGGAAGAATGAAAACTCTATAGGAACCTGGATGAATTGACTGCATTGCATTTACTGGCAAACTGAAATAAGCCAAACTGGAAATCATAAACGATGTATCAAATATTTTGCTGAAATTCAGTTCCTCCCCCCCTCACTCTCACTCTAACTCTCTCACTCTCTCTAAACAATGCCACAGTTTCAAATCGCAAACTCACACTTCATCATTAATCGGCTAATAACTCAAAATAACAATGCCAGATAAGTATTTTCCCTAAAAATAAAAAAAAACATCATCAACTAGTATTCAGTTTTATTTCTATTTTCAAATCAATTATAGTTTTGTGAGTTCAATATTATAGTGTCAAGCACAGAGTGCATATTATGTGTAAATCAAAAATAGCAATAAATATTCAATTTCTTAAATAGTAAATGAAAAAGGTTTTAAATAAAACCGAAACGTTGGCAATGAGAGTTTGATTTTTTATCCTGGAAAATTGACCGAACCCCGATTAGAGAACACACCTATTCTATCAAACGGTCGATATATTATTGAATCTGTTATATATATATACATACATATATATATATATATATATATATATCTGTAAATATGTATACTCGTATACACGAAATAAAACGAAGGTAACATACAGATGAACAAAATAATAACTCTATTTTTCAACGATCACTTATGGCTGGCTACATTTCTTGAATTATTATTGCTTCTATATAAACTGACTAACTCACTATTATTCTCATTATTGTCCTGATGATGAATGTGGTACATTTGAAACATATCAATTAGTAATATTAGTGATAAGCTTTATAGTTTTAGTGAAGAAACGAGGAAGGAATTATGGAAATTGGAGAAATTATGTAAGAATCATATATAAGCCAAATATGAGGCGTTATTTAACAATATATATATATATAGTTCAATGTGCATAAAGAAACATAGAGAAATTAAAAACACAAACTTACAGTCTCTAATTTTTGGTTGAACCGTCTTCAGGAGAGATAAAGGAGGGAAACCAAGCGCACTAGTACAGAGACGATTGGGGACCCCTCTCCAACCGTCTCTGTACTAGTGCGCTTGGTTTCCCTCCTTTATCTCTCCTGAAGACGGTTCAACCAAAAATTAGAGACTATAAGTTTGTGTTTTTAATTTCTCCATGTTTCCGTATGTACACTGAACTGTATTTGTCCATTTCGGATCGTATTTTCATCGAAAAAGTATATATATATATATATATATATATATATATATATATATATCCAATTAGATGAAACGATTCTTCGAACTGAATAAACTAGAATTTTCAAAAGAACACACAGTTTTAGGAGGCTTAGGAGAAGAGATGTGAGAAAAGATAGATTGAAGATTAGCAGGTTTGCGATACGAAATGGAAAGTGCCTCACTAAAGACTGAAGAAGTACAGGAGGAAGAAGAAAGTATAGGGAAAAACTCCCTGACAACTGCACCCAGCCTATGAGCACCAGGAAAATAAGTGGTGATGAGGAAATTAGAGTCACTGCGATCCCTCCTAGGACCTGAATTATGATGAACGTCTGCAGGGACTATACGGTTGTTAATGAAATTAGAAGGATAACCTCGGTCAGAAAATTTCTGTTTCATTAAATTTATTTGGAAGGAACGACCTTTTATACTGCTACAAATTTTATGGAGGCGTATGGACAATGATCTGGGAATAGCTTTTTTTACGTGGGAGGGACGACAACTATTGAAATGAAGTCATTGGTTGGGCATTTAGTTAGCTTGATATGGATAGAAGTAGAAAGATGACAACCAACGTAGGTGACGCTGACATCCAAAAATGTAAAAAGGTTATTGGACACTTGATGAGTAAAGGAAATAGATGAAGAGAAGGAATTAAATGACGTAAGGAACTGATCTAACTCATGCTTACCATGGGGCCACAGGAAAAAAATATCATCTATGTAGCGTAAGTAAAGGATGGGAAGGAGATTGCGAGTGGCAAGGAAATCTTGTTCCAGCTTCGCTTCCCTAGAAATTAAAAGGATCCTTACAAAAAAAAGGTTCACTGCGAAAGTTTATTAAAAAAGGATTCTTTTAATTTCATTCAGACCCTTAAAGATTTATAGTAGCATTGAGTATAGTACATGAACGTTCTATATATATTAGTAAAAGATTCAATAATATATCGACCCTTTGATAGAATAGGTGTGTGAAAGGTCAAAGGTCAGTCTAGTCGAAGGTTTTGTCCTGTTAACATTGTTGTTCCTTTAAATAATGTAAATAACATTTTCTTGGATAAAACAAATGCTTACTTCTGCCTACGAAAAAGGTTTTAAAAAAAAAATGTTGGCAACGAGAGTTTGATTTTTTATTCTAGAAAATTGACCAAATCCCGATTAGAGAACTCATCTATATTAGTAAAGTTAAACATTTTAAATGTTAAAGTACGCCAAAACAATATTTATTATAGTTATATAAAATGAAGAAAATACAATTTCCTTTTGCGAAAAGAATCCCCCATCCTCCTTTTTTTTTTTTTTTTTTTACAACACAGTAAGAGTTATAAAAGTTAGCCCCTGATAACATGTTATTGTTAGAAAGACATTAAACCTACGCTCGGCTGTGCTCTGATTCCTTTTCTGGCATTTTCTCGAATATGTTTCGGAAGCAATAAAGTATAATGGGAAATTGAGTATTGGGCTGCTAGAAGAGAGAGAGAGAGAGAGTGAGTGAGGGGGTAGAGAGAGAGAGAGAGAGAGAGAGTGAGGGGGGGGCAGAGAGGGACCCTTGTGTTGCAACACACTCAATATTCTTACCTCTCTGCATTTCTCTTACCTCTCTCCCTGGAGACGTCTAATGCACTGTCTCCTAAAACACTTCAATATTTATAGCATATGAAAACAGCTTAGTAGGTTTCTTTTCCATTTCACCATTGTTCTTATGTAAAACAGGACTTCGTTACCTCATCTAAAGCCTTCCCATATCTTTAAAAATTCACCTTTATTTTCAAAATATATATAGCATGTTCAATTATAAAAAAAAAACAGTAAAATTATTATAAAAAATTCTAAATTAGTTTGCATTTAAATTAAATTTGTATGTTTCTAAGACAGTAAAGTTTGTATTTTTGTTTATTATTAAACTCTTTTGAAGGTTTAAAAGAGAGAATACTCCCTCAACGATAAAACGATAAATATATTCTCAAAGTACATAAAGCAGGAAAAGTAGAACCTTGGAGTGAGGGTTGTCCCTAGGGAAGTGCGGGGGAACTCAACTGCGGGGTCCCCCCACCCATATATATATATAACAGATTCAATAATATATCGATCGTTTGATAGAATAAGTGTGTTGTTCTCTAATCGGGATTCGGTCAATTTTCTAGGATAAAAAATCGAACTCTGGTTTCAACGTTTTGGTTTTATTTAAAACCTTTTTCATAGGCAGAAGTAAGCATTTTTTATCTAAGAAAATGAAATTTACATTATTTAAAGGAACAACATTGTAAATTCCATTTTCTTAGCTAAAAAAATTCTTATTTCTGCCTATGAAAAAGGTTTTAAATAAAACCGAAACGTCGGCAACGACAGTTTGATGTTTTATCCAAGAAAATTGACGGAATCCCGATTAGAGAACATACCTATTCTATCAAACGATCGATATATTATTGAATCTGTTATATATATATATATATATATATATATATATATATATATATATATATATATATATGAATTCTGCATGAGTGGTCCGGATCTCGAATATGAAGAGCTTCACTGAGTAATCACTGTTGTTAGAGCCGAAAACAATAAAGTCCAAAATGGAAACTATTTGGTCAAAAATAGCCAATCATATATATATATCAGTTCAAAATTGAGGATAGGTACGACACGTAGTAAAGAAACACACTTACAAACTCAAATTTTCGGGCAATCCGTCTTCAGGAGAAAAGAGAAAGGGAGACCAAGCACGTTGTAGACACAACGGCTAGTAACCCTATATATATAATTTGACCTTTCAACTATTTTATTCTAACCGCTTGTTTCTTGTTCATTATTGACCTTTGACCTTCTCTTTATATTAACCTGTACTATCCTTTTAATCTATTTATAGCAATGACTAATCATGAGTCATCTATTTTAATTTAACATGTCACTTAGCCAACTCCTTTTCCAGTTGAACCCTGTTTGCAGGAGGTTAGTTCGTCGGATCGAATCTCTCAGTCTTAAGATCGTGAATGCCGAGACTGCAGTTAATTTTAATGATACCTGTTTAAAAGAGGATCTGCTGCCTATTTATACCAATATATACATATATATTTCTATATATAATATCAAATTATTATACATATATATAATTGTTACATTGATTATATTGTGCAGGTAGTAGAAACAAAAAGAGTTCAGAGGTTTCGATTTTATTTTTTTTATATTGATAGATTTTCGTTTCACTCAGTGTCCATCATTTATCAAGAAAACTGGGACCTGCACAAGGGTGGTCCTAGGATGGTTGTTTTCGTTCGTCTTAGCTGAGAAATGGACCTGCTGACAGTATGAGTTTAATTCGTTCTCAAACTGAGCTCGTATTGCTATTTACTCGTATTACGAAGAAATTTTTCGCTTTAAAATTAATATGAAAACAGTTTAAACGAAAAAATAAACTATGTTATACATGCAATATGAATAATATTATTTGAAGAATAAATTCATGAAAGAAATAATCATGTTTTATATGAGGTTTTCACATTTCAAAAATCACATTTTATTAATCTACTAAACTTAAAATGGAGACCATATATGCGTGAGGAAGACGATCGCTCGTACGACGAATGCTGCTCGTAAAGTGAAAGGCCAGATTAGCTCAGTCGTTAATGTACTCTCCTCTGGGCTGGTAGGAGACCATATATGCGTGAGGAAGACGATCGCTCGTACGACGAATGCTGCTCGTAAAGTGAAAGGCCAGGTTAGCTCAGTTGTTAACTTACTTGCCTCTGGGCTGGTCGTCCATCCTGGAATGATGGTCAATTCAACGAAAATTATCGCTAGAGAAAGGAGCCATTATAAATTACAATTAATAGAAGCAATAATAGTTCAAGAAAAGCAACAAACCATAAACATCGAACTTATAATTCTTGTCGAATTTTAAAATTATTTTCCAACAGACAGACCCAGATTAGCCAGATACTAGGTTTTGAAACAGAAAACCTAGGTATTACATTACAAATTATTTTACAAAGAAAAATAGTCTGTGGATTTCAACATCAACTGTAGTTTGAATGAACACGTGACACTGAAGAGTTCAGTGAAATCCACAGACTATTTTTCTTTGTAAAATAATTTGTATTGTAATACTTGGTTTTTCTGTTTCAAAATGTATACTTCTACCCATGAAAAAGGTTTTAAATAAAACCGAAACGTCGGCATTGAGAGTTTGATTTTGATCCTGGAAAATTGACCGAATCCCGATTACATTATACACCTATTCTATCCAATAAGTTGATATATTATTGAATTTGTTATATATATATATATATATATATTTATTTATTTATTTACTCTTCTTTATATAATCTAGGAGGTGTCAGAGCTTATTTTTCTTCATTGTGATTCTTCCTACGACATTTTGTCTCATATACATATCTTAGGTGTTGCTGTTCTGAATACTGGGCCGTGACTGAGTGTCGGCTTGGCGAGTAGCTGGTGGTTGGTCACCTAGTAGCTGCAGTGTGCGTGAAACCCCCGTGTGTTGACGATTAATTAATGGGTTGTGCTTCATGATTTTCATGGCTTCATATATTTGCAGTCTGGCTGGATCATTAATTTTCTTTAAAATGATGGTGTTTTGAACAAGGTCCTGGCGGGTGAGTTTTCTTCCATGTTCCTCGGAGGTGTGTCTAGCGATGGCTCCTGCTTGCAAGTGCATTGTCAGCCTGGAAAATTAATGATCCAGCCAGACTGCAAATATATGAAGCCATGAAAATCATGAAGCACAACCCATTAATTAATCGTCAACACACGGGGGTTTCACGCACACTGCAGCTACTAGGTGACCAACCACCAGCTACTCGCCAAGCCGACACTCAGTCACGGCCCAGTATTCAGAACAGCAACACCTAAGATATGTATATGAGACAAAATGTCGTAGGAAGAATCACAATGAAGAAAAATAAGCTCTGACACCTCCTAGATTATATTATATATATATATATATATATATATATATATACAGTGGACGCATTTACGTCTCCGTTCCTTCATTCTTTCTCCTTTTTATTTTCTTTTTTTCTTCTCTCCTGAAGACGGCAAGACGCCGAAATTATCGAGATTCGTCAGTGTTAGTCCTTTTTCTTGTGTTCTCTAGCTGTAACTTTAATTATATATATATGGGTTGACGGGATGGCTTCCTGCCGTTGTGTTTCCGGCGTGCTTGGTCGCCCTTTCTATTTTCTCCTGAAGACGGATCATCCGAAAATTTGAGTTTGTAAGTGTGTCTCTTTCTTTGTGTGTTGCTTCTCTTCATTTTTGAGCTAATATATATAAACCAAGAGAAAGTTAATCTATTATTGCATGGAAGTTAATATTTTTCGTCCATGGATTAATGGCTTTAATGATAAATATTTTGAAGCGTTATTTTTTTTCTTGTTTTATAGAAAAGAGGTACATACAAGGTCGAAGAAGCAGTTAGATTTGGTCAGTGCAATGTTTTGTTGTTGTGTTGTTGGCACCGCCGCTGTACCGCCACCTATTTGTTCTCAAACAACCCTTGTGTTTCTTTCAACCCCCTCCCACCACCAATCCACCCCACCCCCCTCCTCCACAACATTCTTGAAGTAAAAGAGTTGATTGTGAAATTCCACAAGTCTACTCAAGCTTTACTTTCAATCAACTCTTTCTACGCCCCTCCCCCTCCCCCACCGCAAACTTTATTACAATTGTGTTGTTGCACATTCTTCTACATTTGAGAATTCTTCCCAAAAGAACACACTACTCACTTGAAGCTGAATCTAAATACTATTCTACTCCTACCTTCAATAGAACAAAGTATTTCATAGATGTAAGAAGCCAAATAAAACACTACACAATGCATCTCTTTAATAATATGTTCAATTCATTAACTGTGCAATCTGTTATAGTGTGGTATTTACTCATGTTAGGAAAAGTATTAAGTCTCCACACAAAAAAATTCATTACAAGTAACTAAACAACACATTTCGAACACTTATGATCTTCTTCAGGGATACATCTAAAAATATATATATATATGCATTTAAGAGCTTTGGGAACATAGGGGCGAATTAATTGAAATGAATACATCTGACACTATTGAGTGATAACGGGAATAATATTGAAATGGCTTAAATTGATCCTTAACTTAAAACTACATACTGAGACATTTCTAATTTATACATAAAAGAGACCCTTAATTAGCTTTATGTATAAATTAGACAGGTCTCAGTATGTAGTTTTAAGTTAAGGACCAATTTAAGCCATTTCCGTTATTATTATTCGCGTTATTACTCAATAGTGTCAGATGTATTCATTTCAATTAATTCGCCCCTATGTTCCCATAGCTCTTAAATGCATATATATTTTTTCTAGATGTAACCTGAAGAAGAACGTCAAGTGTTGGAAACGCGTTGTTTATTTCCTTGTAATAAACTTTTTTGTTTGTAGACTTAATACTTTTCTTAATATGTTCAATTTTTAAACTAATATCACAAATATAAATATAAATTTACGAAATATTAAACATTATTTAAATAATTCATCGTTATTTTTTTTACTAATAAAATATGAATATAACTCTGAATTCAACAATTATTCAACTAATCGAAACAGATAACCACACAATAATACCAATTAATACCCAAATCCGAATTTTAGTAACAGCAACGGATGTTTTACATTCATGAACAATTCCATCATTAGGAGTAAAAATTGATGCAACGCCCGGACGATTAAATCAAGGATATTTGGGGATCTAAAAAAATTAAAATTCTGCGAAAAAAAATTTATAGAGTGGAGACATATTTTTTTTAAATCTCTCAATATTAATAAATACTACACTATAACGCAGTGCTTCTCAAGATTACCAAAGATAAAATGTATATTTTAATAATATTGTAGGATAAAAAGCTAATGAAATGGTCTCCATATATAAAAATTTAATCGTATAAACAACGCGTTTCGAGCACGTAGAGTTCTTCATCTCCTTAGGCATTAACTAAGGGTGAACACCTGAAGAAGAACACTACGTGTTCGAAACGCGTTGTTTATACGATTAAATTTTTATATATGGACACCTTTTCATTAGCTTTTTACCAATGAGTAAATACCAGCTAATAACTGATTGCATTACGTTAGAATTTTAAAAATATGCCTAAACTTCATTTATTTTAAAAACACCAATGGTTTTCAAGTCTGAGTCAAGTCACCGCTACTTGATAATTTTAACTGGAAAGTCATTTTTTTTTAATCTTTAAGCAGCAACTATCTCTTTTCCTTTCCTTGGGGATTTAAATCATTTGTTACTGATCTCTCTCTCTCACTTGCTCGCTCTCTCTCTCTCTCTCTCTCTCTCTCTCTCTCTCTCACTCACTCTCTCTACCTGACGACGAGGACATCGAAAATAGTAGTGAGTTCAGTGATTTCTTTTCTGTGTGTTCTTTTGAAAATTCTAGTTTATTCAGTTCGAAGAATCGTTTCATCTAATTGGTTATATATATATATATATATTATTTTAAAACTAACAACGCGTTTCGAACACTTAATGTTCTTTTTCAGGTTTGTTTCTGTACCGTTAAGGGTGTTATAGCAACAGGGACCTAAGAATGACCAGTTCTTATTAGTCTAGATGTGAACCTGAAGAAGAACACTAAATGTTCGAAATGCATTATTGGTTTTTGTATAAAGCTCTTTTGTGTGAAGAACTAATTTTTAAAATTTCCTATCATTAGTAAACACCATACTATAACCGATTGCACAAGTAATAAAGATTACATTATAAATTGTACTTCATAAACAGTATAAGTTATTTTAAAATCAAAAAATTGGACTTTAAATTAAGTTTAAATTAAACAATAGCAGGTTAAGTTTGTATTTACTTATATAGTCTTGTCGTCATTGATGCTACCTATTTGCTAGTAGGTATAAATTTAAATTAAATCAATTAAAGGCGTGGTTTGGGAGTCGGGCTAAGTGCATTGTGGTGTCGGTGTGTGTGTGAAGGATTAGCAGGCAGTGTTTACCTTTGAGAGAGACCAGAAAGCCTTTGCATCACACAAATAACCTCCCCTTTGTCCCCAGTGTTGCCTGTCTCTTTTGTTCAAAGACCTCAAATGCCACATAAACCACATTCATGCCATAGTAAGAATCTATAAATATTTTCAAAAAAAAAACATGTTAGCGGTTTACACTCAAATTGGTAAGCTTAAATGTATTTACTATATCTGAGATGCTAATATGTACCTATCACAGTATTGTAATCGAATAATGTCTTAAAAATATAGTTACTTTTTGGCAAAACGTTGGACCCTAAATATCCTGAACCTAATTTATTTCTTTCTTTCCCAACAAGTACCTGACATTATACAGGCTCGGGACCGACGGCTTAACGTCCTTGCCAAGAAAAGACGTACTCATATTTATTCAGCTTTCATGTATTTTTATCCAAAAGCCAAAGTGGGTATTGAACCCCGTATCTACTAGTCCAATGGCGTGCACGCTGCCCACTAGGCTACTCTGGATCCTTAACTCTATATTAAATTTCAATAACAAGTCTCAATAACTAACAAAATATAATGACTTTTTGGAAAACGTTGGACCCCAAACGTCCTGAGTCTAGTTTCTTTGTTTCCCTTCAAACGCCCACACTTATAAAGTTTCACCTTTTAGTGCTGTTCTAGGGGCGGAATCGTGGCTCATTTATTATTTAACACCCGTTTTAATAATGGACGAGCCCCATTACCTGTTGATTCTACATTGAGAGTACTAAATTTTGACTAACTCAAGTGTATTTAGAGTAGGGATAGGAACAGTATAGGCTCGGGACCGACGGTTTAACATCCTCTCCGAGGGACGACGTGCTCAGATTTATTCAGTTTCCACGTGAATAAATCGAACACCACAAACAATATTGAACAACAAACAAATAGTAAAACCAAAAAAAATACCGCTCAAAATAGTAAAAAAGTTATTTCTTTTATTATAGTGTATCGTGTTTATTGTGACACTTCAGTATACTTAACTGTGAAGACGTGCATGCTATGCAGGTATGTTATAATCCTATATATTACACTAGTAACTACGTTTCTACCTACCTATGTGTGTCATGCTTTGTCATAATAGAGATAATTGGGGATATTTAATTACTTCAACTAAATGACCGTTACAAATCAAAGTCATTATAATTAGGCAGAATTACAATTCATTATGAAATGAATGCAGGCCAGGAAAGATCAGTGGTTAACGTACTCACCTCTAAACTTGTAGGTCCGGGGTTCGATACCCATCTAGCCTTCGATTTATTCACGCAGTAGGTGAATAAATCTGACGTTAAGTTGTCAGTCCCGAGCCTGTACGATGTCAGGCACTCTTTAAAGGTCCTTACCCTAAATATACTTGAGTTATGCAAAATTTAGGACTCTCAGTGTAGAATCAACAGGTAATGTGGCCAGCTCATTACTAAAATGGGTGCCAAATAATAAATGAGCCACAATTTCTGCCCCTATAAAAGCACTAAGAGGTGAAAGATTTATAACTGAGACCGTTGGAAAGCAAAAAAACAACATTATGAAATGAATACGTCATTATGACAGCTCACATATTCTCTAATTAGCATTTAATAGAGCAGGCAAAGATAAATAGTCTATTTCATGTACAGACATTTTCTTTTATACCTAAAAATTGTAAAGTATACTAGTAAGAGTAGAGTATTTTTTGTTAATATCACATTGATAAAAAAGGGGATATATTTACGAACTCAGAACATGTTGATTAGAGCTAAACCAATAACAATGACATTTCGTAAAAAAATTAAACCAAAGATTAACTTTTTAAAAAAAATTCCCATTATTTTGGAATAATGACTCATCTGCCTTACTGGTCGGATTTATTTTAATTTATTTTAAACTGTTTTATTGATTATACAAGTCATAAGTTGGTTGTTAATAAGTTTATTATGTTTACTTACAGTAAAGTTGAGTTTAGGCCAATCCCGATTTTTACTTTACTATAAGTAAAAGTGTAGTGATCGTGAAAAAATTCGATCTCAAGATTTTGACGGAATTATATGTTTTCAGGTCCCAAAAGTCGTTTTATGATGATTTTGCGATGATATCTGTGTGTGTATGTGGTGGATGGGTATGTACCCAAAATGTGTGCCCAGTCTACGGTCAAGAATCTTTGATGGATCAAATTGATATTTTACACGAAAATTGGACTCATAATGTAAATGAGCCCAATTGTTTGAGAGCAATTATGCATGATGGAAAAGTCACTTGTTTTGCCAAAAACCTGGTTTTAGACCAAATTTTGTTTCTCCTAAACTACTAATTCTAGAGTCTCCAAATTTTGGCATTATGTATGAGACTACAATGCCAACAAACGAAAAATAACATAAAAAACCACAAGAAATATATTTTTTTCAATAAAATGTAAAAATGTTTACTTACAATTCAATCTGAAAGCTTGTGAGAGAGATACAAGCCATACTGTTTAACTGATCAAAATCAAACTATACCTAAAAATAGAACATTCTGAGAAAGATGAGATGAGATAATTTTTCTCAAAACTATTTTCACCAAAACTGAGGTACAGTATTACTTACTGTTTTCAGAAAATGATTTTTTGACGCTAAACATCTCATTAATAAAACCATGAAAATTTGCTAAAAAAAACTTATAAAAAATTAACAATTTATAAAAAGTATTCACTTAATTTCAATTACGGTAAAAAGCAATAACCCTATAACAACTGATTGTTTATCCTTGACTAACGTATCACCGGTTATACCGGTTATAAATTGAATTTATTGATATTTATTTACATTGATTTAGAAATTTTTTAGTGAATCCTCTGAAATAAAATTATGTTTCTAATGGAAAATTTAAATGATTTATTGTCTTTTATGAGATATGAGAGGCATAATATTTTTACATGTCTTAGTTTATTCTTGTTTGAATTGAATATTTATTGGTATGGTAGAACAGCGTCTGTTGGGTTAGCTATTAAAATTATTAAATTTAATAATTAAATACCAAATGAAGCTTAGCTAAATATAACATAACATTCATTTACAGTTGACGGTATGAAGTTCGTGGAGCCAGCTAATTATTATTATTATATAACAATAGATCTCTGCGAAAGGAATGAAGAAGATGCCATCTGTATTCTGTAGTCAGAGAGTTCTATTTACACTTTATTACATTTAATTAGAACTATAAACTAAATATATTAATATCCCATCCCTCCCACAAAACTAACAATAGAGCAAAATGAAAGACACATATCTTTCATAATTATGCAATCATTAGATTTCATATTACAAATTCTATGAAACAAGCAACAAGGATTTAATAAATTTAATTAATCAGTAATACAGCACACTTAATCACCACTAAATGAAATGATATTTTCATTAATAAGTTAATATGTTGCAGTATTGCTGGTTATAATGCTTTTCAATTTTTCTAGGATGTAGGGCTTTTACTGGAAGAGTGGATTGACAAAATGTTAGAACTTTGTAACCTCAAAAGGGGTAGAATACTCCTTTCATATTTCCTTTATCAATGTTTACGATTTATTTTATTGTATTCACATGAGTATAACTCAATAATATATATATATATATATATATAAACACTAATAACTTCTCGACCGTGTGACAGATATACAACTAAAAAATGATTGATCGGGATGCGGTCAGTTTCTTCCACTTTCAATTCAAACTCTCATTGCCGACGTTTCGATTTTATTTAAAATCTTTTTCCAAAGGCCTACAAACAGAGGAAAACAAGAATTTTAATACGTACATTTTTTTTTAAAACACAAACAAAAGAAGTACACTATGAAAAAATTAAATACAATCTTGAGTATTAGGATAACAATGACAGAATAATAAAAAAGAGAAAAAGATGGAAAAGAAAAAAAAAACTTTGTTTTTATAGTTAGACTCCATCTTTTTCTCTTTTTTATTATTCTGTCATTGTTATCCTAATACTCAAGATTGTATTTAATTTTTCATAGTGTACTTATTTTGTTTGTGTTTTAAAAAAAAAATGTACGTATTAAAATTCTTGTTTTCCGTTTAAAAAACGGAAAGACGATCCAAACTGGACACAATAAATATACCATATATACAAACAATTCACTCAATGAAATAACAATCAATGATCAAACCACAATAATAATAACATTACAGGTAATTTGACCCTCTTAGATGTCCTGATCCATAGGTTACCTAAAGAGTTACGCTTTAGTATATATAGTACACCTACGAATGTACTTGCATATGTTCACTTTTATTCTTCCCATCCAAAAAACTGTTAAAATTTCTTATTTTTTTGAAATATGTTTTTGAGGGCGTTAAGAGTGTCTCTCCTGAATTCCTTAATGAAGAGATTAACAACATAAGGTCAATTGCCCTTTCATTAAAATACCCCTCCTCATATATCGATTTAGCTTTGAAGGGTGCTAAAAAAACATTCTCTAATACTTCAACAGAGCCCCGTTCATTATCAAATTCTATAGTTTTGCCATATCATGAGTCACTGGACTCTAGCCACTCGAATTCCTTTCCTGAGGACGACCGTTAAAAGGGTCGAAATATTGAATGTGAGTCCTAGTTTCTGTTTCTCATTCGTGTTTCTCAAAGTTTTTAAAGTATATATATATATATATATATATTGTTTTTGGGAGCAGATCTACATTTAAACATGTTTTATTAAAAAGTATGCCGATTTTCAATTTCTTACAGTTCAATTTCGAAAAAGTTCAATTCATACAGTTTTCTAAACTTGGTTTTCAACCCTTCTGGTAATATGTACAATTCTCAAAATGATTTATTCCTGAAGTCCATAACATTAATCCAAGTTATAATTCGAAACTATGAATCTAACATAAACTACACAATAAATTGTTCCGACGTTTCAGTCATCATAGACCATCTTCAGGGATATAAAATAATAACTAATTAAAAGTTGAATAAGGAAAAAACACTAATAATAATTATTATAAATATTCTAATTACCATCAGTTGGGTTTTTGACTCTAACGAAGACCGCTTGTTACGGTTGAAAGATCTTGGTCTTGTTTTCCCATTTCATATTGTGGTTTAAACATTGATATATATATATATATATAATATAAGAGTCACCGCTCTGCCTTCCTGCGGAACTCTTCGCCTCCTGATGACGACGATGGTCGAAATATAGAAGTGAGTTATTCCTGTGTCTATCTGGGTGCTATCTTTTTTAATTGTTTTTTATTTAAAAGTCCGTTGGGCCGTTTCATTTAATTATATATATATATATATATAAGATAGTTCAAAATTCAGGATAGGTAGCACACAAAGTAAAGAAACACACTTATAAACTCAAATTTTGGACAATCGGTCTTCTGGAGAAAAGAGAAAGGGAGACCAAGCACGTTATAGACACAACGGCTAGCAACCGACACGGCAACCGATATATATATATACTAAGCTAATCGTTGCAAAGCAGCTGTAATGGCATTCTCCAAGTCATTACAAAAGATCAGATTTGTTTATTCTTTTCGACTCTAAGACGGTAGTATTTCATTAATAAAAGCCAAGGGGGTAATACACCTGATGGCCACTCGAGTTCAATATAAAAGACCCTCTTGACCTAAATCTTCTTGCCAGTCTTAAACAGCTCTGTCTCGAAAACTTCAAACGTATTATATTCAATAGGTCGTAATTATAAGTCCATTACACTACTATAAGATCTAATTCAAAAATTTAACATTTTTTCGGATAGTGAAAAAACAGGGTTATGTTTCGGGTACTATAAATATAGTTTTAGTAATGTAATTTGTAATAGTTCATTCATTTTCAAATATTCCTACTTTTGCATTTGAAAAAGATTGTGAATAAAATGGAAACATCTTCAATGAGAGTTTGATTGGAAGTGGAAGAAACTGACCTCATCCCGATTTATCCTTTTTAGTTATATATCTCTCACACGGTTGACAATTTATTACTCTTTAGTATATATATGAAGTTTAATTTCATTGTTTCCATAATGGAAAAAGGAAAACAATGGAAAACAATTTTCTAAGGCCTTTCAATTTATATCATCTGGGAGCAAAGAAAGAAAAATCTGAGAAGCTAACATAAAATTAATTTGTTTGTTACCTTTCTTCTCCATTACTTTAATGTTACTTTCTCAGTTTTTACTTTCTTTGCTCTCTGATGACATAAATTGAAAGGCCTCAGAGAATTTATCTCTACAGTTTTAGTTTTCCATTGTGAAAAAGTTAATTCCATTGATTGCATCAAGTGTTTATTTCTTGTGATTTTTCTATATATATGTATATATACAAAACTAAGGTTTATCGGGACTCTGTCAGTTCTTTAGGTTCAAATTAAACTCTCATTGCCTTGTGAGAAAAAATGGCAATGGGAAGTTAATTTGAACCTGAAGAACTGACCAATTCCCGATAAACCTTAGTTTTTTTTCTATTCCACCGTAGATACTCTTATCAATATATATATATATAATATATATATATATATATATATATATATATATATATTTCGTTGAACAGCTGACCGTATTTCGCTGATGTCATTTTCTTCACTAGTTTTTCAAGGTTTCTGAAACCTTGAAAAACTAGTGAAGAAAATGACATCAGCGAAATACGGTCAGCTGTTCAACGAAATATGCTTAAAAGAAGGACTGCTTCCAAATTTTACATATATATATATATATATATATATATATAAACAAAAATTCACATAAACACTTGAAATAACGTGTTTGATTAATGACCAAACTACAATATGAAATGAGGAAAAAAGGGGGTTAGGTTACGACTCTGACGAAGACCGCTTGTTACGGTTAACATCATAGTTTTTTTTCCCCCATTTCATATTGTGGTTTGATCATATATATATATATATATATATATATATATATATATATGTGTGTGTGTGTGTGTGTGTGTGTGTGTGTGTGTGTGTGTGTGTGTGTGTGTGTGGTGTGTGGGTGTGTGTGTGTGGGTGTGTGTGTGTGGTGTGTGTGTGTGTGTGTGTGTGTGTGGAGCAGATTTCCGTTCATACAAATATGATTAAACACTTTTTGAACCCTTGTTTTAGTTTCTTTTATCATTCAGTTTTCTAATTTTCTAATCAGTGTTCTAACGTTTTCCGGGATATGAAACTACAATTGTCCAAATGTTTTATCTTGAAAACTCATTGTTAACAATATACACTTACCAACGTTTCAGTCTCCATGGACCATCCTCAGGGTATTTTTAATTAAACTTACTAACGCTAGAAATTTACAACTCTATATAAATCCATATTAACTAAGAATAATTACTTTACAAAAAAAATAACATAGTCGACATGCATGACAGGTACATAAATTATAAATATATATAAAGATTTCACATAAATACGTGAAATAACAATCAATGATCAAATGACAATATGAAATGGGAAAACAAGACTAAGATGTTAACCGTAACAAGAGGTCTTCGTGAGAGTCAAAACCCAGCTGAAACACTAGATGCACAAACATCATGGTGAGGTGTTGAGAGGAAAGGAGAGGATTTTCGCATCCAAAAAAATGTTAAAATTTCTGTTTTTTGAAATATGTTTTTAAGAGCGTTGGGAGTGTACTCCCATAAATTCCTTAATGAAGAGATTAATAACATTAGGTCAATTGACCTATCATTAAAATACCTCTACTCTTATATCGATTTAGCTTTGAAGGGTGCTAAAAAAGACTTTCTCTAATAATTCAACAGAGCCCAGTTCATTGTCAAATTCTATAGTTTAACCATATTATGAGTCATTGGACCCTCTTCCTAGACTGGCCCGTAAACTTGATTTTAATATAGTGTTTTCTAATCGTAATAGCGTCGACAATATGTTAATAAAACCTCCCCCAGGAAACAAAAGGATAGAGGTATTTATAAAATTCCGTGCAAAAATTACCATGAAATTTATATTGGTCAAATTGGAAAATCTTTAAAGACACATGTAAAACAACACCAATAGAACGTAAGTAGAAAGGAAAAAAGTAACACCCTATTCTTGCATATATACAATGAAAATCATCGTATTGATTGGACAGGAGCTAAATTTATTACCTATGAAAAATCAATGTTGTTAAGAAATATTATCGAATCCTCTCTAATTCAATTTAATACATCAAGTATTATAAACATTAGTAATGGGCTTTTCAAACTTGATTCTTTCTTGACGAGGACAATAGGCTCTTCAAAGAGGGTTGACAGCTAACTGATAGTTTTTTACTCTTTCTTACTGTACTCCTTTGTTTCCCCAAACATCCCTCTCTGGACATTTGTCCTTTCCTGCGCTTTCACCCTTTTAAAATACTCGTCCCTCCCACTCATCTCAACCCCTCGTCATGATGTTTCTGCATCTAGTGTTTCAGTTGGGTTTTTGACTCATATATACTATATAAATATATATATATATATATATATATAATCTAACCAAAAATTAGAGAGGTTAAGTATATATATATATATATATAATATATATATATATATATAACAATTAAAATAAGCAGTGACACATAAACAGAAACACAACAAAGACTCACTTTTCAATATTTCGACCGTAATGGCGGTCGTCCTCAGGAGAAGAAGTGAATTGACGGAGGGACGACAGTTCTGTTTATGTGTCACTGCTTATTTTAATTGTTATTTGTCCTGCCGGACCGTTTTTCGTTTATCATGGTATATATATATATATATATATATGAATATATATATATATATAAACACACTTAACCTCTCTAATTTTTGGTTTAACCGTCATCAGGAGAGAAAAGAAAGGGTTATCACGTGCACACATCCCCGGTAATTTTGTCTACCTAAGTGGCGATTGGAGAAAAGCCAGTCTCCTGTAGTAAAAATGAGATAGCTATATTATTTTCCCTGATAAAAGCTTCAAACTGTTTGGATTTGACATTTGGTTATTATATACTTGATTGGCAAGTTAAATTTTAATTTTATTCTTTGTCACAAATAAGTTTAAAGAAATCTAATCAAATCTTTGATTTTTTTGTCCTAAGAATGACAAAGTAAATGTCAATTTAGTAAAATGGTAATAGATTTAGAGATAAAGCTCTCCAATGGATGACGATATCTTTCAGGAGATCTATCCCTCCCAATTCTATCTAATGACACAATCTTAAAAGGTTTTTTGGCTGCTCCTAACTGTGATAATAATTCAATTTCACTATGTGACTTCTTAAAGCTATATTTTTTTTTACAAATATCACATCTTTCGCACTATTCACAAATAAAGTCATTCATTCTATTAATACAATTGTGTTATCTTTTCTATAATTCTTCGATTGGAATATGGACACAAAATTTGTGTTTATTAAATGAATAAACTATAAGAGTGATATAGGCGTTCAGTTTCAAACGTCAATGCGTTTCGAACACAAAGCGCTCATCTTCAGGTTACATCTATAATCTACATAAAACATCGATACTTTTATCAATATAATCTATATACTTATGAAACTCTGGTGTTCTTGTTTAAATGTTTGCACCCAAGTGAAAATTGGAATACTGTTAATTCTAATTCATGACGAATTATTCAAATAAATGTTAAAGGAAACAATGAATAAATATACTACTTTACAAAAAAATGGCTTTAAAAAGAAAGGAAATTAATGTAATAAAAATCAATGTAAGTAAAATTAATGATTCCAGATGCAAAATCTATTCATGTTATAGAATAAACTACGAGTTTGTCTACGAAAGATCTTAGACCCATTTTTGGAAATCTTATCATGTTTAGACGATGTTTTTTTTTTAATTCACGTATTTAGTGTTAATTCTTGTTATACATATATATAAAACAATTCTTTTTGTTTTATATCAGGAATCGGTCAGTTTTCCTTGTTCAAATCAATTCAAGGCCAACGTTTTGATTTAACAATCTATTTAGAACTGAAGCAATAAACAGATTATGAAACTCCGAAAGTATTGTAATATTGTAAGTAAGTAATGTAATAAACTATTAAATTAGAGGTTTAAAATGAATAATTTTGGGAATACATATCTCAACACAAATATCAGCTTAAATTCGAATGTTCTAAGGCAATATTAAAGACAAATTCCTTTCATTAATGTTATTTTATGTTGGGTAAAATAAATGAAATATTTCAATCTACAGGTTTTGTTAGTTTTAAATATGTTTGATCGTTTACATCCCTTGAATTAATGTTTCATTTATTTTTGTAATAAAATAAATGATTTGTTTGTACTATTAAATGATATTTTGTTTTATCAAATATACTTATTGTCTATATATCTTGATTCATGTTAAGAATCTATATAAAACACTTGGACCATATAAATCTTTTTGTGGAGAGACATAATACTTTCCCCAATATGAGTAGATACCACACTATAACAGATTGCACCATTAATGAGTTTTATAAATTAAATTCTTATTAAAAATATTGATGGATACATAAAAAATATTAATTCAATTAATTTAGTATTTTTTAATTTAGAATTAAAATGGAAAAAATCTATAATTGATGTTCTCACACTGTAAGCTTACTGTAGTCACAATTATTCACATCCTGGAAACCTAAAATTCACTGTTTGAGGGTGAATTTTACCCCATTGAGAACCCCTGTACTATTAGAATACAAAGAAATCGTTATTTCCGATATCCTCGATGTTTCACATCCTGGAAACCTAAAATTCACTGTTTGAGGGTGAATTTCACCCCATTGAGAACCCCTGTACTATTAGAATACAAAGAAAGCGTTATTTCCGATATCCTGGATGTTTCACATCCTGGAAACCTAAAATTCACTGTTTGAGGGTAAATTACACCCCATTGAGAACCCCTGTACTATTAGAATACAAAGAAAGCGTTATTTCCAATATCCTGGATGTTTCACATCCTGGAAACCTAAAATTCACTGTTTGAGGGTGAATTTCACCCCATTGGGAACCCCTGTACTATTAGAACACAAAGAAAGCGTTATTTCCGATATCCTGGATGTTTCACATCCTGGAAACCTAAAATTCACTGTTTGAGGGTGAATTTCACCCCATTGGGAACCCCTGTACTATTAGAATACAAAGAAAGCGTTATTTCCGATATCCTGGATGTTTCACATCCTGGAAACCTAAAATTCACTGTTTGAGGGTGAATTCCACCCCATTGAGAACCCCTGTAGTATTAGAACACAAAGAAAGCGGTATTTCCGATATTTAAATCTATTGGTATACACTTGCGCCATGCACACGTAATATGTATTGTTGCCAAACTATGTTTTAGCTTGTTTTTAAAAAAAAAAAGTCTACATCATTAAAAAAAAAACAGACCAAAACCTTTAAAAAAAATACAAGAGATAAATTTGTCTTAGAAAGATCCAAGTATTGTTTTATATCTGGAAAAGGCCACTTTGTTTGCAAGCAATCGGCCTATTGTGTTGCTTTTCAGAGAGAGTGGCATGGTGGGGGAGGGGGGGACTTGTTCCCCCAAGAAATGAAAACATCTGTCATACCAATTGTTTCCTTTTGTCTAAAGGAAATATCTCCCCCCCTCCCTTCTTTGTAGAAAAAGAAACCGCAAACACTGAAGAGGGCTTTCTTTTTTTTCTAAAAAAAAAATAAAAAACAAAATGGATCTTTTAACAGTTTTTTTTTTGAGTGAAAGAAATTGAGTGAGCCTCGAGGGTTGAAATCAAGAATCTAAAACAGTTTTAATCAAGATTCAGAGAAATCAACAAACACATTGATTGCTGGATTTGTTTAAACAATCTGAGAAATAATCTAAGATAGCATCATTTTTACAAATAATTTGGGAAACATTCTAAAGCTAAAGAGAGGAAATAGACCGATACCATCTAAACTCCGACTTTCGGCCTTCACGAGATTACCCTGTTAACCCCTGCTATATGCAGAGACAAACGAAAGAGGAGGAGGTGACTAGGGGCTGGGTCTGACCGCCTTCGTTTCACAATCTTTCCAACTTCCCAAATCCTCTCCTTTCATCCCACCTTATCTTGATAAGGTTTTTTTTCAAAAGTTTTACCTTTTCTAATATTTACATTACTTATGTTCATGTTTCACTTCATTATTTCAATTGAGCCATGATCCATGATAGAATTTTTTTTGTTTTATACAAATAAAGCTTAAAAATCACGTAGAAAAAAATTGCAAGTGTTTCAATAAACCGCCTTTGATTTGTTTACGCCGGAAACAACACCACCAAATTCTAGTGGCCAGTAGTTAAATTTAATGCCGGATAACTGATTGTTCCCGATTACTCATTGCCAAATAACTGATCATCGAACTCTATAAACTATAAGAACATTAAAACAGCAGTTTAAAGAACTCTTTAAAGATTACTTAAATAATTCAGACAAGTTAAACAAGGCTAATCATTTAAATAAACATGCACTTAAAGCAAAAGATATTTAAATTCTGTGACTTAAACAAAAACAGGATATAAAGACAAAGATTAAATATAATAGAGGCACTTGAAATAAATAAGAATGAAGTCAGGTTAGCTAAGTGGTTAACGCACTCTTCTCTGAACTGGTAGGTCCAGGGTTCGATCCTCACCTGGCCCTCGATTTATTCACGCGGGAGGTGAATAAATCTGAGTATGTCGTCCCTCGGAGAGGCTTAAGCTGCCAGTCCTGAGCCTATACTATGTCAGGTACTCTTTAAAAATCCCTACTCGAATGTATTTGACTAAGATAAAATTTAGGACTCAGAATGTAGAGTCACTAATCAAACAAAAAGACCGTAAAGGGGTGACTTTTTTAACCCGCTAGGGAATCGTTTTAAACAATTAAAAAAAAATAAATAAGCATAAAAACACAGAAAATTTATTAAATAAACAGATTAATCATCAAAATGATATCTTATTTAAGGCAATAAAGGCAATAATGGCAATAAGGCAATAAAGGCAATAATGGCAATCAGGCAATAATGGTTATAAAGCAATAAAGGCAATAATGACAATAATGGCAATAATGGCAATAATGACAATAAGGCAATAAAGGCAATAATGGCAATAATGGCAATAATGGCAATAATGGCAATAAGACAATAAAGGCAATAATGGCAATAAGGCAATAAAGCAATAAAGGCAATTGTATTTATTTATGGCTTTAAAAACTAGCCAAAATTAAAGAATCCCAATGTATAATGTTCAATGTTCAGACTATATGTGTTCTGTTGTGTCACTGCTACTATAACCTAACCTAATATATGGGTTTTTAAAGTTAGATATTTGAATAAAAAATTATTGATAAAAAAATTATAACTAAAAAATGTATAATATTGCATTAAGGCAATAAAGGCAATAATGGCATTAAGGCAATAAAGGCAATAATGGCAATAAAGCAATAAAGGCAATAACGGAAATAAAGCAATAATGGCATTAAGGCAATAAAGGCAATAATGACAATAAAGCAATAAAAACAATAATGGCAATAAAGCAATAAAGGCAATAATGGCAATAAAGCAATAAAGGCAAAAATGGCAATAAAGCAATAATGCCATTAAGGCAATAAAGGCAATAATGACAATAAAGCAATAAAGGCAATAATGGCAATAAAACAAAAAGGCAATAATGGCATTAAGGCAATAAAGGCAATAATGGCATTAAGTTAATAAAGGCAATAATGACAATAAAGCAATAAAGGCAATAATGGCATTAAGGCAATAAAGGCAATAATGGCATTAAGGCAATAAAGGCAATAATGGCAATAAAGCAATAAAGGCAATAATGGCAATAATGGCAATAAAGGCAATAAAGGCAATAATGGCAATAAGGCAATAAAGGCAATAATGGCAATAAGGCAATAATGGCAATAAGGCAATAATGGCAATAAGGCAATAATGGCAATAAGGCAATAATTATTTTTCGGACCTGATAATGACAGGTGTGTCACAGTAATTCAAAAAAATCATTTAAATTATCTATAAAAAATTATATAAAAAAAAAGGTAAAATAAGTTAAATAATAAGTAAAAAAAACAAATATTATTAATAGGAGATTTAATCTAGACAAAGATCAAGATAAATATAGATATATAAAGAATAAAAACTCACAGTTTCTAATTTTGTGATGGTGATGTCTCAAAGAACCTCCGCAGCAGTGCGCTTGGTTTTCCCCTCTGATTTCTCTCCTGACGATGATTCAAACTGAAATTAGAATTTATCAGTGTTTTACTTTAAGCTTGAATTTAAAATATACCACACTACCAATAACATATTCACATACCAAGAAGTATTTTATATTTGTTATACATATTTTTATTATTTATCATACATTTCTTTTTAAATTTCATAGCTAGTCAACAGTAATTATTACTTTTTTTTTTAATTTTTAATACACGAGTTTACAGACCACGATTGCTCAGTGGTAACGTGCTTGCCACTTAGCAATTTATCACAATTTATCACTTTTATTACAAATAAGACACTCTTACTTCCTGGTTTATTTTCTGGGGTAGTTTAGAAGTAGTATAATATAGTATATAGCATATATAGTATAGTAGCGAAATATTATTAAGTTATAGGTAATAATCAGACATACAAGACTGAGATGCACAAACATTGTATCTGCATGATCACTATGTGTAAACCGCTCCTTTATATTGAATTTTTAAGATAAATTCTAATTTATCAATTTCAGGAATTAATTTTGACACGTGATTGTGTATTCTTTAAAACGAACTGTAGAGGTATACAAGGAATTTATAGGGATATTTTGTTGCAGAAAAAAATTATCTTAAAAATTCAATAGCATGTAAATTAATTATATTTTTCAGATTTTTTTTTAATTAGGATTATTTTTGGGAAAAGAAGGTAGTAGATTCAGGGTTCAATAGCCCCTCTGGCCATCGTTTTCTTCACTTGGGAGATAAATAAATATGAGCATGTCGTCAAAACCAGTTTTGACTTCACATGTGTTCCTTAGCCTCTCAGCCATTTCTACCAGAATCAAATCAGACTGACTAGTCTAACGTACTGCCCTTTAGTCACTTTGCATCACTTCAAAGTGCCCGAGGTTAAAGCTGTCGGTCCCGAGTCTGTACGATGCCATGTACTAGATCCCTACTCGAAATGCACTTGAGTTAGACAAAATTTAGGACTCCCAATGTGGAATCTGCAGAATCACCGATCAAGCAAAAAGCCGGTAAACGGCTGACGTTTATCATCCATTAGTGGATAGGTTTAAACAATAAAAAAAAATGAAAAAAACTAGCCAAAATTAAAGAATCCCAATGTATAATGTTCAATGTTCAGACTATATGTGTTGTGTTGTGTCACTGCTACTATAACCTAGCCTAATATATGGGTTTTTAAAGTTAGATATTTGAATAAAAAATTATTGATAAAAAAATTATAACTAAAAAATGTATAAGCTACGCAATTTTTTATTGCATAGTATTTAATCATGATTAGAACAAAGGGGATAAGCAAGTATCAAACAAGGCAAAATTTTACACAACAAAAAAAATAAATACTTTTTAAAAAAAACTAGAGTATCCTATGCTTAAGATTACTGTTAGTAAACCTATTATGGGAGTCAGGAAGAATCAATTTAATTATGATTAAATGTTTTGAATTATATGTTTGGACATCAATAGAGTCGTTTTGTGACATTTTTTTTTATTATGTTTGTTTGTGTGTGTGTGTGTGTGTGTGTGTGTGTGTGTGTGTGTGTGTGTGTGTGTGTGTTGTGTGTGTTGTGTGTGTGTGTGTGTGTGTTGTGTGTGTGTGTGTGTGTGTGTGAGTGTGTGTGTGTGTGTGAGTGTGTGTGTGTGTATGTATGTGTGTGTGTGTATGTGTCCATATCCTTTACTGTTATAAATAAAGTAATTTATTAAATTTAATTCAAATATATATATATGATTTCCCCTTATGCCAAACAGACATAATTTATACTTATTGTTATAACAAGTAAAATAAATCTCAGATCTAGGGTGAACAATAATGAAGATTAAACCCGTTCAGTCAATATTGTTATTAATTATACCATAAATGAAACGATATAATCTGATCTATCCTTTATCATTCTCAACGGATAGAGGTTATCAATCCAGAAAGTTATAATAAATGGTAAAGTCAAATTGTAAACAATCTCTATTTTATAAACAATATTTAGATTACTATAATCAAGGAATTTATTTCAATAATTAATAATTCAATAGAAATTCCAGTAATTTTTATTCAAAATTATAGTACATTAGTACCTCCATAAAGTAATTAGATCTTAATTAGATCTAAAATCATTCAATATTTGATTCAGAACTAAAAGTTAAAACTAGGCCTAATGTAGGCTAGACCAACTCAATATCTGTATTGTCATGAGCACTTTGAGCACTGTAACAGTTACGCAAACGAAACTAAATTGTTTAGTTATATATAGGCTACATACATACGCAAATTACGTTGTCATACATGCACAAGTTACGTGAGTCACGCGACACTTGTGTAGACACACAGAGACCACGATGGTTTATCCAACTTGGGTGAGAACCAACAGTCACTACGAGTCCGACTTCTGAGGCGGGCTGAAGAGCAAACCCTACATGGGCCTCCGCCAACCGTAGTACCGACTTGTTTTAAAAGTTTTGGATCAAACTACGGACCAATGGTCCTACTGAACCTGCTCAGCTGCATGTAAGGTCAGTGGCCTTTGTAGCCCCTGGTTCAATAAACCTGTGGATTTAAAGTCAATGCAGCCTGTAGTAGGGCTGCATGGCCCCACTAGGGGCGTTTTAGGACTCCATATTAGAATGTTCACAATGAGGTTTCACAAAGAGCCAATAACTGGCCTATATGTTTTCCCTTGTACGATGGACCGCCGCTGCAAACTAACCCAACATAAAGCCATTTTTCATCAAAACACAGCGAAACTAATTTAGACATCAGCTATCATGTGTACAATTATAAAGAAATATACCTCGTACCGTTTGTTATCTTTCATAAATATTCTGATTAAAGAATAATATCTTATAAGTATCAAATTTTAAACGAATTTATTTTTTCAATAATATCTTAAAAGATTTATACAGCTTGAAATACTGCCTTAGAGAATGTTGGTCGCTTTAAACAAAGGACAGTCAGTAGATATATTTTGATCTTGCTGAAGCCTTCTAAAGATTTATATATAGTTTGTCGCAGCTGCAGATGTTATTAATATATCAGGGTAGCAGAAGATGAAAATGATTTAGCGTTTATCCAACCATATGTTGCTAAAGTATCTTCCTACTGCACAAAGCTTCATCTTAGAACAACGTATTTTCTTTCAAAAACATAACTGCAATAGTGTAAACATAATTTTAATTTGAAAACTAAATAAAAAAACTTACGTTTATTAAATAATGGTTAAATCAATTAAAAATAATGACATTACATATAAGGAATTATAAGAATTATGTAATACATAATAAAGTGCGGTGCAGGAAAAAATCCTCCCAGGAAAAACTCCCGGAGGAAAAAACCAAGGGGGGGATAAATCACCCCTTAAAAATCCTTCCACTCCTTTGGTTTATATTGCCAAATGATAAATTATATACATACATAATGAGAAAAATTTAGCGTTAGTTTATCTTTAATTGTTTTCTAAGGGGTATTTTTCCCCGGGGGTCTTTTCCTAGAATCAATACAGTGTAATAATTTTATAATAAAAAATGCAACAATTTTTTGTTATAAAATGTCACATATGTCTCTACGGATAGACCGTAGTCCGTAACTCTGTATTTGCATGTCCCATCTGTGTTTTATATGTAAGTTGTTTGTACTATTTTTACTTTACTATAAGTAAAGTATAGTTATCATGAAAAAATTCTACCTAGAGATTTTGACAGAGTTACATGTTTTGAGGTCCCGGAAGTCATTTTATAAAGTTTTTTTGATGATGTCGTGTGTTTGTGTGTGTGTGTGTGAGAGTGTGTGTGTGCGTTTGTGTGTGTGTGTGTGTGTGTGTGTGTGTGTGTGTTGTGTATGTGTGTGTGTGTGCGTTGTGTGTGTTTGTGGGTGGGTGGATGGGTGGGTGGTTATACAAAAAAAGCATATATATTGATAAGTGGATCAATCACTATCTGCACTACCTCTAGGATGAAAGACTAATAAACATCTCCAATTTAGACATTTATATTATACCTAAATGGAACATTATATATTATACACCCAAGAAGTATGATATTATGTTTACTTATAGCAAAGTTGAGTGTAGGCCACTCAATTTTTTTTTTTTTTTTAAATACATTGAATGTTTGTACTATTTTGGATAATTTTAACATGCCATACTGACGCCAGAGTAGCCCAGTGGCTTGTATGCGACATATCTGTCGTTATATAGATAGACCGTAGCCTACAACCCGTGTATCACTTACCCATCACCAAGTATTTGTGTGTCCCATTTATGCTCTATATATAAATTATTTCTATGATTTACGAAAACTTTGACCAATTATTACTTTACTATAAGTAAAGTATAGTGATCGTGAAAAAATTCAATCTTGAGATTTTGACGAAATTATATGCTTTCAGGTCCCAGAAGTCGTTTTATGAAGTTTTTTGCGATGATGTCCGTGTGTGTGTGGGTGGGTAGGTGGGTGAGTGTGTTAGCATTGCTTGTTACCACGCTAAGGTCCAGAATCTTTGATGGATCAAGTTGATATTTTACACAGAAATGGGCCCCATTGTATAGATGAGACCTATTGTTTGGGAAGAATTATGCATGACGGAGAAGTCACTTTTTTTGCCAAAAACTTGTTTTTAGACAACTTTTTTTTTCTCTTAAACTGCTGATTCTACAGGCTTGAAATGTTGGCCTTATCTTTAAGTCTAATGTAGTGCAATCTGTTATTATGTGGTATTTACTCATTGTAGGATAAAAATCTAATGAAATGGTCTCCACATATAAAACTTTTAATGATATAAACAACGCGTTTCGAACACGTAGTGTTCTTCTTCAGGCATTAACTAAAAAAATACAATGACACCAGAGAGTTATCTATAGTACAAAGTAAATAAGTACAAAAATTAATATAAAATAAAATAAGGCAGAAAGTACGAACCTAAGGGTGAGGGTCTCTGAATGGAAATGGAGACTGACTGAAAATGGAAAGGACATGGGTGGGGGTATATAGGGTACATCTGTTTCTTATTAGAGCAGGTAGAGTTTTCTCTAAAGTTAGGCTGAGCCTTTACATTTTCTTTTAGACTAAGTGTAGGAAACATATTGAAAAAATAACACACAGAGCTATAACGAAATATAAACCAAATATATGTATAAGGAGGAAGTAGAACTTTTTTTTTTTTTTTTTTATTATTATTATTTTTATATAAATAAATTAAGAAACGTTGTACATTTGGGGATTTGCTCATTGAGGCAAGTAGAAGAATTATCGCTCACTAGTTTGTTGATTTCATAGCCTTCTAAAATAGTTATTTCCCGGAATTTATTGTTTCTGTGTAGTATTTGTATATTTTGGTCTGGGAAAAATTATCTTTAAGGTTACAAATGCAATAAGCGAAAAATATATTCAGGTTTTTGAAACAATGGGTAATATTTTTTTTCTATAAAATGTAAATATTTTGACTTATAATTCAATCTCAAAGCTTGTGAGATCGATACAAGCCATAACGTTTGACGGATCAAAATGAAACTATGCCTGAAAATAGAATATAATAGAATTACTGTCTGAAATAGGTTGGTTTAGGCTAGGTTGTACAGTCCGTCCCACGAGAGAATATGCATAAGTATTTGTGATACCACAAAATGAAAATTCTACATTGGAGTATTAAATTTACGTGGTTCACCTTAAGCTTTTTTAGAGTAGGGATCTTTAATGAGTATCCTGACGTCGTACAGGCTCGGAAAGTGTTCAAACATATTCACCTTCCGCGTGAAAAAATTGAGGACCAGAGCTTGTAATGAACCACGGAGATCTACCAGTCCAGAGGCGAGTACACAAGCCACTGAGCTACCCTGGTCTCAACTATCAGTAATAGGAACTAATGAAAGAAAATAATCATTAGTTAGCGATATTAACACAGTGCTTTTACCATTCACAAAGAATAATATATACAGAGGAATATATTATGGAATTTGAAAAAATAGATTTCATAAATGAATCGAAATGTTTTAAACGATAAATGTATAAATATTTTGTAAGTATCCAGTTCATATAAAGTCGCGAGAGAGGTAAATCGAAGAGAACAGTTGAAATATGAACAACGAAAAAATAACAAACATTTACACATCAATTTTCAATTTGCCAAACAGTCAACAGTGTTGTCGTTTGTTAACTGGCAATATTGTGTGTTGACATATACAGCAGTTCTGTTTCAGATAAAATACTGATAACTTACATGAGAGAGTTTATATTTCAAATGCTTGTATAAACCATTTATTTCTAAATAAACTGCGGAATATTATTCATTATTTAAAAATAACATATTAAGCAAACATTTTATACCTACACACAATCCAGGTGTCTATCAAATACTACCAGTTAAATACTTCATTGTACTTAAAGCTGAGTCAGGTCTTCAGGTTGTAAAGATAATAATCTTAAATTATAAAATTATAAATAAATTTATAAAAATTAGAGACTTTAAGTATTTTCGTATCCTTATTCTGTGTCTCTAGTTTACTGTGAAATGATTGTTGCCCTTTGTGGATAGTTTTCCTGTTGGCAATATATATATATATATAACAGATTCAATAATATATCGAACGTTTGAGAGATACGTGTGTTATCTAATCGGGATTCGGTCCAATTTTCTAGGTTCAAAAATCAAACTCTCATTGCCGACGTTTTGGTTTAATTTGAAAACCTTTTTCATAGGTAGAAGTAAGAATTTTTTTGACTAAGAAAATGTAAAAAATGTAAATTTCATTTTCTTAGAAAAAAAATTCTTACTATGAAAAAGGTTTTAAAATAAAACCGAAACGGCAGCAATGATAATTTGATTTTTGAACCTAGAAAACTT